>CALNHX010002789.1:0-167789 GCA_940337035.1 Agriotes lineatus
TCGCTCTGCCTTGATAACTTCAAAAGGACAAGTTTATGTAACTAGTTAACAGACTACATATAATAAAACTTAATTACTTAACATTATGAAGAAAAATAACTCCGTCATCATTTATGAAATATGTACTAGAGAGTGGGTGTAATAGTCAGTACGTGTGGCAAGCAAACCAATTGCCTGGAAAAAGAATTTCCCAACATAAAAATGATATTAAAAATAATGAAGGTAAACACTGATTTGTGAACTCATGTAAAAAACCGCTCCACAATTTTAACTCTTAACACTAAAATTTTAGATACTGAACCAAATAATGAAAAAATAAAATTCTTCGAAATGTTTCATAAAAATAAAATAAAAATTCAATTAATTTACTGGTTTTGAAAACTTCAACAGGTAGCCGTGGTGTTTGTTGTTTAGTAACATAATTATACTGACAAAAATTCAAATTTAACAAGTTTCTAAACTATCAAATTTTATCACCAATTTAATATCAACATTAAGGAAATCTTCGATAGCAACTATTTTATTTGCTAACTATTACATTATGCATAGATGTACCCAATTTATTGTTTACAATACAATAACGCACGGAAATAGCGGATTTAAAAATGTTCTTTATAAACCAGCTTTTACTATAGAAGTCGAACACAAAAAAATCCCTAACCACACAAATAGTTAACAACCCGCTAAATACGTATTTTGACATCTAAGCTGGAGAGAAACTAACACGACAAAGTTGGCCGAAGATATACTCTTCACCAAATCACCAGTGAGTGTCAGCACTCCTGCACATTCGAACGCTATTTATACTGTCTAGCGCCGCGGAGGGGGGGGGGGGGTTCTAAGCGACCAATCAGGTGTCAACTTCAATAGAGTGTAAAGATCAGAGTGGGGGATGGGTCTTGGTTTAAAAGTTTATTATCTTGATTCTTAAAAACGGCTAAACTTTTAAAAGAAAGAATTTAGCTGCTTTGTTGATATGAACGCCTTTACAACTTTTAGGTCAGTTTCCGTAATACTATGACTCGTTTCGTAAATATGTTGGGCAATACTAGATTTTTCGAGTCTATCAAAACTAAAATAAAACATTTTTATCGGTAGTGAAGAATTCCGTAATAGCCATTCAAATACAAGAAATATGCAGTGAAGTAATCCCTTGTTTTACACTTATTTTAAGGTCACGAGATGACAGAAAAGCAGAAAACGTCAGCATAGCCTACAAAAGTTGGCTAAACAATTTTAATTCCACAATTTCTTGATTTAAAAAAAAACATAATGTGCCCCTCGGTACTAAAGTTCGATTTTATCCCTCATGAGGTCAAGTAAATTCTATATTAGTGATAAAAACTTTAGTGTCTGGGTACACAAATAACTATTTTTATCCGTTCAACATTCTATTGAACCGACATTAGTAATTTTGAATTTTTCTTCATCTGTAAATACTTCTCTGCAAGCGCCGTGTCGTGACATTGTAGTATTCCATATTAAATAGTTTTTATTCTGGTATTCGGATTATTGCGTTTCGACATTTGCACTGCATGAAAAATGCAGAAAAATAGTAGTCGATTCAAATCCGGATGAAGTTCGGAAGATCACCTACTGGTATGTTATTTGTTTGGCTTGTTCAGTGTGGTCGATAGCGTAATCATTGGTGACCTGGTTCGTTATATGCAAACGCTTTGTTAGTTTATCCTTGAAATTCGTTAGTTATAGCCGAGCGTTAAATATGTTCCCTATAAACGGTTTTGATTGGAAATTTTATGTCTGTACGTTATAAACGAGCGTTCGTTATATCACGGGTTTGCTATATCCGAGTTCTACTGTAAGTTGTAATATGGTTCTACTCAAAATATTTTAATAATCTACGAGATGTCTTTTTACCACATAATTAATGTATAAAACATAATAGACGTCCATCAGCCGGTATATTTTTTCCTAATGTAATTATTTAAAACGTTTTTATATGTTGTTTGTGAACTGGTTAGATACATTTGTAGCTTGTTCTTATGAAGCTCTCGAAGCAGGGCGAATAAAGAAGATTTGTCAGTAATACTGTTTTGACTAATTACCCACGAAAATAACTCCTTAATTATTGCACCTAACAAGTACTTCTTATATAAGTTAATATGTTATTATGTTTACGGCTTCTTAAAATAGGTACCCAATGCTCTATAGTGATAGGGAAGTAACACAATGTAATGTCCCGAATAGAACTATGCTAAACAAGAATAATCATTAGGTACTGTTGTTTGGAACATTTAGATTTTCACCAGTTCTTATATTGAGACAAGTTGAGTTCAGTTACTAACATCCGCCCATTTCCCAAAAATTACATAAAATATTTGTTACAATTAGTCCAAATATATAAATTATTATAAACGTATCAATTTAACAAAACCGTATAAAAGTTCCTTCAATTCTCTAGGATTGGAGGATATCTTATGTACAATGTAGTTTTTTATAGATTGTTTTATATTTTATCGGTTTCAGGATATTAAGCCTTTGTTTACATATACAAAAGTAGGCTGGTAACTAGATCATAACTTATCTGTAGGGTTAAAGAATATTACCCTACATGGCAACCATAACCATATAGCAACCGATAAACTATTGAACAAATCACGGATGTTATGAATCATAACTGCCTTAGAAGTTTTAAAATCCTCGCTCTACGAGCTCGGATTTCAAAACTTCTGCGGCAGTTATGATACTCATAACATTCCTAGATATGTTAATAGCTATTACAAAAAATATAATCGCCAAACTACTTAACGGGTTCTGTGGTTGCCAATTATTTTCCAATATAAATAACTTAATCTCTATTTTTGTGAGTTATCGGCCGATTGCAGTTTAGCTTATCTAATCTAAAAAAATATTTTTGGTAAGCATTGTCTTTTTGTTATCCCCAAAAACCGTTTCTTACCGTTTTTCTCATCTTTCATTGTGTAAAACGGGAACTAATCTTTTGTTATGTAGAATTTCGGACGAAAGGGTGAAGGTCTTGAAATCGCCCTTTTCTGCTGTAAGAGGGGGTTGTCCTTTATGTCCGCATTTTAAAATAAAACTGTGGTTTATTTTTAGAAAAAATCGATTTCTATTTTGTCCCCTGTTATGAAACGACAAATAAATGGTATTTAACAAACGCTTTCAAGAATAGCACATCTGAAGTAATCGTTTCGGTTACACACCAGACAAGGGCATTGCACGTACTTACTATACAGACTTTATATGTAGTAAAAGAATGTTTTTTTTTTATTTGCTGAAAATTGATTAAAGACGCTTTGCGAGTTGTACTTTTCAGTACTGATCATTGGTAACTTAAGAATATTCATGATGTACAACTTTCGACGCCATATTCAACTTTTGTAAAAGCAGACTTGTGATACCGGTTTTTGTAAATGTTGGTTGATTTCGTGGAATATGCTAAACTTTGTTAATGTAGAAGTCGGTCGCAACGTTCGTTTTTGTATAAACGTCCGCGTCCTTAAGCCCACCTGATCATGTTATAGCTGTCAAATTCAGAGGCGGATCTAGAGTGCAAAATTGGGAGGTGCTGAAGCTCTACGACAATTATAAAGTGGCGAATTCTCTCTTTTACCTCAGGAATTTCAAAATTTTCTAAAAGGTTAATATGCAAGTTTGTTTGAAAAATTAATCAACGTATGACGTGTCAATTTATTATTTGTAGTGAATCCAAAATCGTCATCACATTACAGCTCATTTTATGTAAACATCAGATTTGACATATCGTATGTTGAGCTCAATCTCAGGGGGATTGCTAACTTGAATTCAGATTCGCTTATGGTCAAATTAAGGATATTTCACTGATATACAACGAACGCGTGTCAGTTTGACGTCTTATAGTGATTGCTGACTTTTCTATAAGGGAAGAAAACGACTGCAAATTTGCATATTCGAAGTCAAGTCTGGCAAAATTCAAAAGATGTAGTTCCTTTTGACAATTTGTAAATCGTAATTATTGTAGAACACCTGTTGAGCTGTATGAAATTAGCACAGTGCTTCCACGAAACGTCAAGAATATTAATTTAACCTTGAAGATAAAGCCAAAGATCACTCAGATCGATGGAGGGGCACTGTTTTTATTTATCACCGGATCTTATTTATAAACTGGACCTCGCTAGCTTGTGTTTGGCTGGTTCCGCAGATTTAGGCTCTTTAGTTTGTAACCCAAACAAATAAACTGGAATGAATCTCTTGCAAAGGTATGGGCTAGTACAAAAGACTGTCTACTATAGATGTTGCGTAACACAACCTTTGCTCTTAGAATGAATGCCGCCAAGTCTAACACCAAACAGTATTAGAATCCAAATGAATTTTAATATTTGTGTACCAAGGGTATTATAAGATGTTTATGTCCGTTTGGGCGACAAGTTTACAAAACTGAGGGCGTCTGGCCCAGGAATTTATAAGTCGCGGGAGGGGTATAAACATCAAGTAATGCCCGTGGTGTATACAACGTTGTATGTTCACTTTGAATACGAAAATAAATTGAATAGCTTGAAAAGCTCTAGAGCGTTATGGACTGATTTCTATACCTCGCATCACAGATAACAAATAATAGATCAGTGGAAAGGGGTAGAAAATATATCTGATAATGAGTCGTAGCGAAATACTAGTGTAGTGAGAATTTTCAGAACACTAATTAATGAGAAAGTTATTTAACTCCGAAATTTTGGTACAAGGTTTGAGGATCATTTACAGAAAAAATGTGCATCCATTTAGTAACAGTGGTTTCTCATGTATGATTTCAACTACACTGATTAAAAAATAAGTAACGAAGTAACGTGTATTAAAAAAAAAATTGAATATTATTATTATTATCATCATTATTAAGAATAGTAAGCAGGCGGCAGATATACCACTAAACCACAGAACAAACAACATTATATTTTTATGAAAGTTTTGAAAACGGGTTTTTTGGTCGGACACAAACCCATTTAGATCTTCTTTGGTGGTCTCAAGTGATTTCCATAAACTGACGTACCAATGTAAAGACTAATCCCATCAATTCACGAGTAATACTTATTGGCTTGTAATTACTTACGTTTCTGTTCCAAACGCTTCCCTTTTCCATTACTTCACTCCCAGCTCCTACCTACCAATCTTGCTACCACGGCCTAACGAAACGCCTTCAGATCCATGCTACTACTGTTTCCACACCTTTGCTGAAGAATTAGAAACGCAATTGACTACGTTGACATCAATACATTCCCAAAGTATGTATGCGTGGTCACCATTTCCTGCCTTTTCTATCAATTCCGTAAGTCTTCTTCAGTATGCTTTGCCGGCGTAGTCCTTGTTCTGGTTATGTATTTTTAAAACTTTATGGTCGTTTCACCATTCTTCTTTTTATTAGTACGTGCTCATTTCCAGATGGATTCTTACAATCGGAGGCTAATAGAAGTATTCTTTTGTTCATCCATTTACGCAGTTACTCGCCAATCAAAATCACCACGTTTCTATTCTTTATCAGATGTGAAATCTCCTGGAATTCCTTTTCTCCCTTTTCGAAGAGTGTGAAGCCCAACTGTGAATGGTCTCACCGAGCCCGATTCCAATCGCCAAGGCTGCGGAAAAATTTCGGCCCCTGCTGGATTCGAACCGAGGACTTACTTACTTAATGCAAGCCTAGCACTTTTCCAACTGCACTACCCTGCTTCTCACATCAAAATATTTATAGCCAAAAATATTTTTATTTCCCGCATAGTTGCAGCAACAAATATTTGGTAGCGTAAAGGTTTGCTTGAAAAACTACATTTTCGATAATTTGCTCACAAGATACCCAAAATTATCAGTTGGCGATTCAGTGTCATCGGATGTTAGCAGGCCCGATATTTTCTGAAAAAGCATTAACTTGATTACTTGTATTGGTGACTGTTACGGCTTTTTCCAAATAAATTGATCGTATGGTACAAAGGTGATAATGGGAGATTGTCTTAATCATCCTCAGGACCAGATAAATTTTGTCTGGGAGAATCATTTTATCTGTATAGTCATCCATATCTATGGGAACAGCCGATTTTTCCTCATCCTTTTCCTCATCAAATTCATCAACAGATTCTCCTTCAGAAGGGATATCTGCCAATAATATATCAACTTCGTCTTCATTTAACTTCGTTAAAATCGGCCACTAAAATTCTTGAACATCAGTTCACAACAAAAGGATAAATTAATTTATTGCAGGCAGCTGAAGTCAACTGCCTGGTTTTTTCTGCTACTTAGTAGAGGGCGCATATAATGAAGGTATCATAAGGGTTAAGCTAAAAGGAGTATAACGTATGTAAGACAACGAAGCATAAGTCACTGCATGGTTTTGACTAGAAGACCTAAATATGATCTGTCATTTAATTTTTAATAAGCCGAAGGACACTAAAATGTAGTAACTTTCTTTTTATCGTGTTGGCAGCCGATATTTTGACGTTATCGTCAAATTTATCAGAGGCGTAGAACCAACAACCAAAATGGTTTTCAAATGTTGTTTGGAAGCGTAAATTGCGCCAACGTACTGTCATCCTAGTCTAACCTAGAAATTTTATTTTTACATTTTTACTACTAGACACCAGGTTTTTGGAAAATGGCAACGTAGATTTTTGCAATTTGTTCAAAATTCACGTTGCCATTCAATGCCACTACTCTCCAAAAGGCTTTTTATGTCAGAAATTTATCTAGGTACTCTAGTTTTGACACTGTCTAAACATATGCTTACGGTTGTTATCTGGATTGGTTATGTTTGGGATTCAATTGACTGCTCTGGATTAAAAGTTCTTTTGTATAATTTTCATTAAACGTGTTGAAGGTAATCTGTTAAAATTGTCAGAACAACGTTATTTGTTTATACCAATTAGTAGATTAATTTTGCCGTTCTAAACGAAGCCATGAAACGGCGGTACATATGATTGGATTTGTGAAGTTTTGATTGTTCTCGAAGATATGTCGTCGTCATATATTGCTTACGTAGAACTTTATTTACTATTAGTTTTTAAGCCATCTGTAATTAGATTTGAGATCCGGAGAACGTGTTGGGAGTCGGTAAATGACGTCGGAACTAGTGAGCTCGACAATTTGATTTAAATAATATCCTACGTTCATTTGATGGGTCTTAAAATGTTTATAAACGGGTAGATACAAAAGGCATAATTTTAGAGAAGATTGTTATTTTTATCGGAATGCACAAGGAGTATATCCAATTGACTCGCGCAATAACGTTAGTACTATTACGAGTAATTTCAACTTGTGCATATAGAGACAACCAAAATGAGCTATTTATCCACCGAAGTATCAACAAAACAGCAAGAGCAAAGAAAGTGAAGTATTGTATCTGGTCCCATATATTTGCTTATAATTTACATTTGTATTTATGATATAACGGAAGCGTGAGTGCAAATAATTATATCCACAGAAATAGTGGGAAATAATCCAATTTAGATTTTTTAAAACGTCGTGAAAGTCTTCTATTTACATATTTGCAATAATGTATTTTAGGCTGTTACTTTATTAGTATTAAAAATTTGAACATCTTGAATTTAGATTTTTAAATGCAGTGAAATAGTGAAAACAGTTTAAGTCAACAAACAAGAAGTTTCGTTGATAACACTGTAATCTGGTTTCGTCTTTGCCGTACGATTGTGTGTATCTAACTTTTAATGGTTTTTTCAGATAAGATTGTTAGTTGTTGTGCATCGAAGATGTTTATGGAGCTTGCATCGCAACAGTTCACAAAGATAGAGCTCGATTAAACAAGTCTATATAGAGAGGCAACCATAAATTCGCGATTTGTACAGTTTATATCATACAATTCGCGAAAGAGGTAATTTACAAACTTGTGAGTACCCTTCCATTTTTAATTGAAAAAATGGATAAATTCATGGCACCTCCTCGCACCATAATTATTGTAAATATAATGCCACTCAAGCAGAAGATGCAGAAATCAGTACGAGGAACGTTTGATATACAGGGTGTAGAAATGATTTACAATGGTAATTTCTTTATATGAAAATATTTGCTTTCTTGATTATTTTAAAGCAAACTTGTACAGTCGCGGAATTAAAAATCGGGGCGAGTCGTATAGAGGATTTTTCCAATTTTTCGATAATGTAAATTGGACTTTGCGTTTCTAGGTTAGCAATTGACAGTTAAACAATGTCAATGTCATATACAAGTAATTATTTTGACTTTGACTAATTTCACCAGGTAACGTGGTAAGTAAAGTCAAGTAAGGTATACACCGAATCATATTAAGTGCCCGGATTTTTAATTCCGCGACTGTACCTAAATAGGTTTTTTGTATAGCAAACAATTCTGCATCTATTTATGCCATCATTTGTCAGTTTACGTCAGAAAACCTAATAATGAAAGAAAGTAGAATTATCATTTTTTCAAAAATCAGTGGTAGGTATATAATTATTAAAACGAATTAGTTTGCTGTTTATTTGTTTGCATTTGTCAAAAGACATGCCTGTGTTAAGTTTTACATGTAAAAAATGTATTCTGACGATGAAGAAGTGCAAATTGTGAAATGATGGTATGCTGGAAGCAGATCAGGTGCAATAAGTGCCATGGTCAAGGCCATGGTTGCCGCTACATTTGACAGATGCAAACAAATAACCAGCAAACTAATTTGTTGATGCTTTGAGGTGCTTCAATAATTTCAAGGCACACTGATTTGTCTAAAAATGGTAATTTTATTTTTTATATTTTCGGTTTTCCGAAATGCAAAATGACAAATGATGGCATAATGGATACAGAATTTTTTCTCTACAAAAAACTTCCATACAAGTTTGCTCTAAAATAATTAGGGAAGCAAAAATTACCATTAAAAACCCTAAGGTGCGTAAAGCATTTCTACACTCTGTTTAATGCACCAGACTACGTATCATGGTCATCAAGGGGGCCATGAAATCTAAAATAAATTTTTGTTTATTCTTTTGAGTGTCACAAAATTAGTAGCTAGGTATCATTTATATAATATTGTTAGTGTGAGCGATTTATAGATTTTATATGTATACAACAAATCCACACAACAAATAAACACACACTTCTAGTGTTGTTTTTTCCTTGTTCGGCGATGTGGAACTTATTAGGACTGGAACAAATAGATGTCGGAAATTTTTCCGCTATAACTTGTTTGTTGTAGCGTGTTTACCAAAAAGTCACTATTATAAAACGTTTAAATTAGTATACATTTCTACGATATAAATCCAAAATTATTCTAGTAGCGGGTGTAGTAAATATATTTTCCACACAATACATATTTGGAACTTCTATTATTATTACATTGATTGCACCAAATGGTGTCGACCCGGATGCTCGCGTTATTTTGCGTAATGTAGAGAATTTATTTATTGTCCGTGACGTGTGTGTATCGCAATATCCGCATTAATTCACTTAATGCAGCAGTGTTCCCATTATTTTCGAACAATTAAGAAGTCTTATTTAGGACTGCCAGCAATGTCCTTTCAGGCGAAATTATCTCAGTTGCTTTGTTTATTGCATAATTGCTTTCGGGAAAACTACTAGCAACGTCATATAGTTGAACTGTTATGTTAGAGCACTAATAAATTTCTTGACGTGCCTTGGCTACTGTTATTAAAGGTACTAAACGAACCAGTATTGTGGGTCGGTATTTGTTTAATTTTTTGTTCAAATGTTTCATTTTTGAATTAAAAACGTTCGTATTTTTTCAAATAGATTATTATGCATTTATTAGGTTTATAAAAATTTCCATAGATCGCCATTCAGACCCGGCAGTAGTATGACGTTAGCAGCACTAACAGGGGATTACACTTTGTGATAATAACGATCCACCGACTTAATCAAACCAGCGTGTTGGCGACGTTAACCGGTAAACAAACATGGACAGCGTTATTATAAACCTACTCAACAGATTTCAAATAATAAATCGTCCAGTTTTTTCCCTTAATTTTGTTGTTTTACTTAATTCTCATATGTAACACATACGAAACAGAAAACTAGGCCGAATAAAATCTTATCGAATGTGGGACACGTTATTGTTACATATGTGTTATTGAAATAGGTGGGAATTCACATTAACTGTAATCGTTTAACCTGCATTCAGGCATCGATTGTGCTTCAAGGCTTTAGTGTCCTTTATTAAAAAAAAGTCAAATATTTATTGAATGGAATAACTTTTTTCCCAACTTCGACAATAATATTTTCTCAAAGCACATTAGTTCCTTGTCATTCCCAATTTTAAAAATATTTCAAAAGCTACACTGAGATGCTCATTGTCAATACTAGTCATCGAAAATTTTAACAAAAAAAATGTGATCTAATAAGATATTATGACGTCCCAACGCGTCCAATGTTGATGTAATCATAAAGAAGCTGTTATCAGTAATGGAAGGTTAATTCAATGCCAATTTACGTGTCTGGGAGTTGTTACAACATATTTTTTATTGTCAAGCTACCAAATGTATTCTGCGTGCAGTTGCACTTATATATTTATATTGTATTGTATTCTTGCAATCACTAAAGTATTACACTAAACAAATATATTGTTAATGTAAATTGTAAAATTACGATCTTCTATATTTTGATATAAACCCGCTGGAGGGTTTCAAGTGAAAACTACCTTATATGTGTGTTCAAAGTTGTAAATTAATATTTAATAATCATTGTAAACTTCGAGCTATTATAAATTATAACTATACATCCTTAAACACATTTTTGCACTTCAGCATTTTGTACAATATGTTATGTGATTAATAAATAAGTAATAGTCTGCTCTTGTTACTAAATATTGTATTGTTTCTGTTTTTAGTGAAAGGAAAACATGTAGATATGTGGACTTTATCATCGTTTCATAAACGATGTGTTAATATTGATATAACCACCTTGTCCAGTTTTATTGGTTCGTGAACAAAATAACAAAACTCGTCGGAATTTCCCATATTTTTTGGTATAGGTGCCAGTAAGAATTCGAATACTTTTATGAAATCGCTGGTAAATGATTTTCTTTGACTGAAAATACTGCAACTTGTGTATGGCATTGACGGTTAATTTTAAAATTAAAATAGATTACGTTAATTGAAAACATTTTAATATTTATGGCTTGGAATAGCGAATTACAAAAATATCTTCCGGCAATAACGGAGGGAGTGACTTGTTTTTATACAGTTCTGCTGCACGTGAATTCTTTCTTCATTTGCATTGAATATTGTATTAAACATATAAAAGCGTGACCACCACTCTTTTTAAATAACGAAGCCAGAATTTGCGTATAAATCGGCAATGCTGTAAAGATATGTGTCCCACATCTGGATAATTCTATAACTAATTTGAATTAGTCATTCGAATCTGTTTGTAATGCATATTAAACAATAACTACGTTTTATAGCTGTATTATATTTTGTATGGTATTTAATGGGCTGCAATTAATGTCGATCTTAAACAATATTTCAATTAAAGTGAAGCAAAATGATAAGATTTATTTTATATTTGTACTCTATCTTGGAATTAATAACAAGATAATTGATTTTGAAGGACGTGTTCGAGTTATAGCTTATTTTTCATTTCTGTTGTAGATTATTGTTATTTAACCTTCTTACAAAATAATAATTAATGCTTTGTAAGTTTAATTTATTCGCTTGAAACTGCTATCGACTACTTTCATTAAATGTGTATATACTAAAGTGCACGTTTTATTGAATACATATAAGTCGCAGCGAATCGAAGAACGAAATTTGCTTTCAGGGTTTGTATCATCATATAAATGTAAACTAGTTATAATAGATTTTTTACAGGCCATAAATAAATATGTTGCACATGCAACCCACTGCTTCAGTTTGATTATTTAAGAAGTGTTTTTAAATATTCATATAAAAACTATTTAGAGCACTTGTACTACAAAGTATTGATAATCATATAATGGAAGGTCGTTTAATTTGTATTAGCACACGGCGATCTAGCTGGGTTATACGTGAGCGATATATACCAATTGTTGGAATTAGTATCAATAAATAAAATATGTAAATATATTTAAAACAACATAAGAATATATATTGATAGTTAGCATATGTTGACAACAAACAAACAGTATTTGCCGTGACAAATCAATCATCTCTGGAAAATAACATACACATATGTTACATAAATGTAAAAAAACAACATGCATCCCAACACCTCAATATCCATAAAACACGTGCTTGTTGAGTGTTCAAAACATAGGAGAGCGAGGCACAAGTTCAATATCTTAGGAGACGTTGCACTTATTTTAGGTGAAAAGTGCAACATCAAAAACCTCATTTCATACTTTAAAGAAACTGAATACCTAAATATAGTTTAAGATCGCTAAATATACTCGCAAATACTGTATCGTATCAATGTAGTATTGTAAACATTTTTTTCTACTCCTATCACTAAAATGCCATTTATGGTATACCGGGTGACAATGAGACTAGGGCCATGCTTATATCTTCTTTATTTGTGGTTCGATTTGTATAAAATTTTACACCAAGATACTAGACAGAATTTATGATTGGCCAATAGATATAGCCAAAAGGGCTCACTTCCGGTTTTACCGGAAATAATACCAACTTTGTTTTTTTAAACGAAACACCCTGTATATTTTTTCTGAATCTACGAGTCAAATTACATATAATAAACAAAAAATTATTTTTTGAATTTTTATTTCTTACCATAGAATGCCTTGACTTGGAAAAATCTATTCTAATTGACTCTAGCAACTCTTAATAATAGCTATTTTATCAATAAGGTCAATAACAAACCTTTAATAAAAGAACATAATTTGTTAAACTCGTTTTTTAAGAAAAAGTCAGTTTTTTTAAACGGCACCTACTAAGGGCCATCTTGCCTTTAGACAGAAAATGTAGTTTCCAATCTAACGATATGCATCATGCACTACTTTATCTTTATCTGAAACTGAAAATTAATTAATTATTTTTTTAAATATTTTTATGTAATAACTAATAATACCTAAGTAAGTTTGGCAACACTGTTGTATGTAATTTGAGTCGTAGATTCCGAAAAACATAAAACATATTGTGTGATTTATTTAAATAACCAAAGTTAGTGCCACTTCCGGTGAAACTTTGGTTTTTTAAATATATTTAAAAAAATAATTAATTAATTTTAGTTTCAAATAAAGATAAAGTAGTTAATGATGCATATCGTTATATTAGTAATTACATTTTCTATATAATGGCAAGATGGCCCTAGTAGTAAATATACAGGGTGTTCCATTTAAAAAATCAAAGCTGCTATATTTCCGGTAAAACCGGAAGTCAGCCATTTTGACTGTATCTATCGGCCTATCAGAAATTATGTCTAGTATCTTGGTATAAAATTTTATTCAAATCGATTAATAAATAAAGAAGATATAAGCATGGCCCTAGTCTCATTGTCACCCGGTATGTTTCCATGACGCTAAGTAATCTTTTAAACACACCTTCACAAGCCGTGGGTTCGTGCGTTTTAGTCACGGACTGAACTTTTTAATTGAAAATTAAGGTAGTTTTCAACTTGCAACAGTCAACGTTGATGTTTGTGAAGCATAATTTAACCTAACATAATTTTCAAAATCTTAATGATATAATGTTACATTGTCTAATAAATTTGTGGTCGTAGAAAAAGTATAGTATGCAACTCGTTTTATAAACTTATTAATCACTCATTTTATTAAACACTCGCTCCGCTGCACTTCGCTCGTAACTAAAATTACGTTTATAAAACTTGATACATAATATACTATTATCTACGACAGTGTGTAAAATTGCCTTTTAGTTGGCAGTTTTAAGTTTGTCAAACGACTGTTTAATAACATGTTTTCATTAGTTTACGTCGTCAGTAGTAACGTGTTTTAAAAGATTTCATTAGGCACGTTGTCAGTAACGTGTTTTAAAATTTTTAAAACGAAAAATTACGCCCGGTTGCTGGTAATCCTAATTTACATTTCATTTTTTTAATATTTACCGTGTTTTATAGATTATATCGTAGATAAAATATTGTACAATACAATGCGTAAAGCATCTTTAGTCACTCGCGGGGCTTAAAACGCTGGCTCACTCGCGTTTTAACTCTACCCCACTCGTGACTAAAGAGTAGCTTTACGCACTTGTCTCGTAAATTACTATTATATCCAACTTGTAAAATAGCCATTGCCACTACAAAAAGCGCTAATAGCCCTCGAGGTTGATGCGCATTGTACTAAATAAATAAATAAAAACATACATCGCGATGATATAAAGTAAACAACCTTAAGAAGATTAGCGGAGATTGGAGCTTATTCGAATGGTCGTACATTGCCTCTATGAAGGGATTGAAATAGACAACACATTTATGAAGATATGGGGGATATTAGGAGATAAATGTCTGTCCTATTTTACCATAAAGCAATGGATTGCTGATTTCAGAAGGTCTAAAGTTGTTAAAAGACGAGAAGATAACGGAGATACCTGCGTCCACCTTGAATAATGTCAAGGCTACACATGATTTGATAAAGAAAAATTGTCAGATTCGCTTAAAACGAATAGTAGAGGCATTGGCAATTGCACCTGCGTTTTTTAATGAAAAAAATTGGCTGCAAAGCGAATTGCCAGTATGAAATGCTGCTCGTAAACAAGTAGAATTTTGTTAGCTTCAAAAGCTATTTCTGATCGGTTTTAACTCCTTCCTTCATGGACCAGCTAGATTGGATGAAACGTGGATTCACACTGTGATCCGAAGGCAAAGAATTGATGGACTGGAAAGGCGATGGCTTTCGATTTTTGGTATGAACAAGGTGTGATTGTGGCAAACATGGAAAAACAATTATTGGGGAGTATTATACAATCTTTCTAACGCAACTGAAGCAGAAAATCGTCGAGAATGGCAGGAAAAATTGCTCAAAAATAATGTCAGATTTTGCAGAACAGCACTTTCCAAGTGCGCAGTTGAAATAGCCTTCTCATTCACCAGATAGACCCCGATGGTTTTTTCCTTTCTTCATTCTCTTCATTGCCTACGACGACGTTGGGTTCTTAAAAGCTATTTTTTGTTATGATTTTCGTATGCAAGATCCAACCGTTGCAAACCTGGCCATTCCTCTCTTTTCTATTCTCTTTAACATGCATGTAAGGTACTGACGCTGTTTTTGTCCTAGTGTTTTTCCAGAAATACTTTTATCTACAGTTTCTCTCCTTCTATCCAGCCTAGTTTTTCGTCCACTTTTCACTTGAACTGTTATATTCCTTCAATAAAAAATATGCAAGACGAAAAAAGTACTAATTTAATAAAAACGCTATTCAGATAATTGTTCTTCCATAGTAGGTCTAAAATGTATCAACTTATTAACATGGCTTTATGAAAAAGTTATAAATAAGATGAGGTGGTGTAAGCCTCTTCTGGATACATTTTCTCACAATGTTATTATACAGCGGTTTTTGCCGTGGGCTCTTTGGGACGCTCCTTACCATACATTTCGTCTTTGTAATCTGGTAGAACAGTGCTTTCAATGTGGCATGACCGTTGGCCGTTATAATATTATGTTATAAACATGCTCGCGCCATACGTGCGACGACTTGGGCTAACGAGAATTGGTCAAGAAGACGGGAACTAATAATTGCGAAGCCTAAATGGAGGAAATAGGTTTAAAATCGAGTCGGCGATTTATAAATGCCGTTAGGGGAGAGCACGAATAGGGCATTTCAGATTTAAAGTTGAAAAGAGGTAAGAATGTATAAAAAATCTTGCCCCGAACGACATTCGAACTCGCGCTCTCAGGCTCGACAGTCTCAGAGTGTTATCAATAGACCCAACTGACAACGTAGTTAGGTGACCGCTTCACGTCTATTATTGGTAACGCTAATAATAATCGACCAATACATAAAAAGAAAAAAGTTACCCATCTCGTTCAAGAGCTTGCCAGTTCGTTGCATTAATATTCCACATAAAATGGCCCAAAAAACATCCTAACAGGTTATGTCCTCCTTAGGCAAAAAAGGTAAAAATGGTTGGGGTCGAAAGTAATAACAAATAACATTAAAATACAAAATTAATACTTTAATATTTAGTCGTAATTAAGTTCGAAAACAGATTTTGCAACAATATCTAATTGCTTTCACGTAACAATTGCACATAGCGTAAAAAAGAAAGCCCGCCGTAGAAATTATGTAAATTCCAGGTTTTTACTGCGAAGCACAGTGAAATTTGGTGAAAATTAATCCCGGAGCTTACGCAATATCTAATTGCTGCAGCTTTTCAAGCACCGATTATCAGCAATGGCTGCAACTTCAAATCTCACGACCGAAGATCAGGCGAAAGGCCACTTTTAGCAGGCCAACGTGTTATTGCCTGGTACCTGTGTGCACCAGGTGTACAATACTCCGTTCTTCGAGTGTGGAGAAAGGCGCATTGTATTAACGCGTTACTTCCGGAAGAAGTATTTCGTTGCTAAACTCGATCACGATATTCCCTAGTATACCAGTTTTTGGAGTTTTGCGGCCGTCTGTATTACTAACGCCTGCGGAAAATTGCTGTGGTTTGAGTTTGGAACGCGACGTGTTGTGAAAGCATTGTTCGCAGATGAACGTCTGGAATGTGTTTGAAAATATGTCGTCTTGATGTCATTGAACAAATAATTTTCTAGACACTACCCAAGCTCTTGTGACATAGACGATTTGATTCGTACTTCTCTTATGGAACTTCATAATTTCATGTCACTAATGATTATTCCAATGCAGAAATTTGTGTACTTGCATTTGTGAGCATCTCTCAAGAAATTTCTCTAGTAGCAGTAACCAATTTTGGTGAACTGCTCTAGTTCGATAAATTTCTAATAAGACTTGGACCGTGTAACTAGTTACAACTATTGGAGTTGCAAGATTGCGGGTAACCTGTCTAGTTACATGAATCTTTGCATACTGGTGGGGAGTTTTTTGTTTTCGAGAAATGAGGAAGAAGGTTCTATACGTTTTGATTTTATGATGGTTGGTTGATAATACAATCGTTTTTAGATTTTAGGTAAAAACATAAAATTTGTGTTTTTATTTCGTTAACTTTTGTAACAATTAAATTTAAAAATGCACATTTCTCTTCTGCAGTGATTATATTGACTGTCGTGCAATGATTACGAGTACTGGGGTCAGTCACCATTCTCTAATGATTTTCTGTCTTCTTTAACCAAGCGTGACTACTTATAAATCATGGTTTTACCAGGGCAAGTATCTCCATAAACTGCTTACATAATCACTGCACGAAATTGAATACTCACGTTCTACAAAAATGCACCTTAACTATTGTCGAATTAAAAATTAAAAACAAATTACATCCAACCTTATACTTTTTGAAAATAGTAAATGCAGAATAGTGACTGCAAAAATTCCATGCAGTATGCATTTCAGCAATCCGTCGATCGTCACAAAAACCAAATTAGCAATGATCAACTATTGCAACAGTTCAGTTGGTAAATTGGTAAATTGTAAATTTCAAGGAAAACTCATTGCTCTTTTCCTACAATAGCAAGACGTAATGCACTCTCGCTCCCGAGCGGGTAAAATGAATAATTGGCCTGACAAAATTAACGTTGTTTATTAGGCGACGCTATAAATTTAAATTTAAACTGAGCTTTAACATAGATCTCGTGCAGCTTTTCCTTTTCACTTTGGATTTGGTTATGTTGGTTCTGTACTCCAGTTGTTTTTACAATAATTTGTAAGATGTAGCTTCCAATAATTTTCAACGTTGCTTCTGAAGCTGTATTGACTTCATGCTATAAAGAATACGTGTAACTGAGAACAGTAAAACAATTTTTGATATTTCCGTTGGCTAGTAAATGCGTAAATCTATACCTTTTTTAATTTCTCGTTGATCTGTCGGTATTTTAAAACAGTGCAAGATCAGAATAAAACTCTAGGTTGCGTTTGTAATAAAAAATCATTTTAATTAAATGAACAAGTGAATCGAGCAAACATACAGACAACCAGTTCCTATCTCAAGAAAACAATCATTTTGATTTCTTGCTTTCTTTTATTTTTTGTATATTTGTATCTTTGTTAGCAGAGTAATTTGAAGTACTAGGATCTTTAGACTTCAATTACCATCTGCTGTGGTCATATGACCGAAGACGGACTGTCCTACCATTATCTTATTTCTGAATCGGATATCTTTGTATTTAACACAATAATTTTGCCAAATATCTGTTGAGTTTACTTTGATCGTGTGTATTAACTTTAGCTCTGTTGAAATCAAAGTAAACCAGCTTTTTATGACGGAACTAGATATATCAATCTTACCGTAAAAATAGAAACATTGTTAGTTCATAATTAAACACGTGGTTTGAGTGATAACGCAGGGTTCTGTGTTAGGTCCCATTCTGTTTTAACATTTACTTATATCAATTATTTATACCATCATGTGGCCGCCAGGAACTGCTTATTTTTTGCCCACGACACTAATCTTTTGTCGTTCGAAAATTCTTCATCAGATTTATATTGAGTGAGAATCATGCTAAAAATTGGTTTTATACAAATCAACTCGAGCTCATTCAAGAAAAACCCAATATCTTACCTTCTCTCCAAATACTATCAAATGAAGTTCAGTGTTAGATTACTACAAGTTGTGTTGGAAGACTCTTTAAACTAGTCTTATCATGACATCTTCATGCGTAATTGAAACAGTTGGTTATTTCAGAATTGCTAAGAATATCGTATTTTTCTGTGTTTCACTCTAACATTTTTTATACCTTGATTTTATGGGGGAATTCTCACGCTTTACGTATTTTTTGTCTACTGGTAGTAGAGACCATTGCCGTTCACTGCTAATTACATATTCTGGGTATCAATTTTTTACTGTGGCTATTTATTTATGTGACACTAACACAAAAACACAGTTTTTTCTCCACTAACCGTGATTATCACAATTATTCCACGGTTTAATAATGCTCGACGCAATCCGTATCGCAGTTTAGACCAACCAAATAGGTTAAGAATCCTCTTAATTTTAACCTGTACAATCACATTCCGCAGCTTATCAAATTTGTCATTAAATAGCTTTAAGGTTAATATCACAGAAATGTTTTTACAACTAGAGTATCTGGATACACCATTTTTTATGCAATGTGATTTTGTTCAATGTATATTACTTTGACTTGCTACAAATATATGTATGTGAGCAAATGAAAACGAAGCCAAGCTTGGCTTTGAAAAAATTAAGTCATGTGCTTTATTACTTCTGATGTTTTTAATTTAAATATGACAGTTATTATAATAGTATAAGTGTAAAATTGTGTTTATTTCATACTGATGTCAAAAATGACATTTTTCGGATTATTTATGGTACAAAAAATGGAACATCAAAATCCTAGTACTTTAAAGTAAAATTTTAAAGTTCAAGTACTTTAAAACTTATTTATTGTACAAAAATGGACCATTAAAGTCCTAGTACTTTAAAGTAAAATTTTAAAGTTCAAGTACTTTAAAACTATACGTCAGTTGTTGATTTAAAACTTTTTATTTAAAATTCATTAAACTTGCAGTATGAAATAAACCGTTGTATTCACCACGAACGAAAAGTGTTTTTAAAGGTCCTCGCAAGTAATTCCGTCCTCAGCTGACGCCTCGGACGTAAACAACTTTCTCGTCTTTAAAATGCCACTTTTCGTTCTAGATAAATAAACTACTAATATTCTAAATTACACATGTTTAATCAGGAACAAAAAGTTTTTATAATCAAAGTGATTGATGTAGCAGATGTAACATTGTTTCAAATAAAATTTTGACATGACAGTAGGTGACAGTTATGCAACGGTGTAGGTTATGTATGTGTATTTCATTCTAGAACATCAACATAATGTGAATTAATAATCGACATGTTTCAATTTTCAAAGCCAAGCTTGATTTCATTTTCGTTTGCTCACATGTTAATATAATGTGGTAAAATAAACAGTATTATTATTATTTAATTTATAGATAAATGCCCTATCTTTGCATTGTTACATTACTTTAATATAAAAGAAAGCTTGCTGCCATCAGTGATTCAAAACTATATTAGGGATTCTGCGTCGTTTCTACACTTTAGTCCATTGTCTGTAGAATATAGGATGCTACGCCTCATTATTCAATGCACGCTATCTTTTTAATTGATAAATGAAGCAAATGTTTAGCCTAGTTATACTTGAATTGAAAATAAAATATTTTGGTACCATTATCAATCGTTATCTTCGCAAATGTGTCATTATAGAAGTCAAAACAAAATTTTGACTTTTAGCACCCATTGTATATTACGTCAGTCAAAATATCTTTCGAAACCGTGAGACTTCGATTTCGAACGAGCAGAATCAATTCGGCCATTTTCCACCCGCAGAGGTCTTAGGCTGGCATAACTTTGCAGCTGTTAGATATTATTGATCAACGCTGAGACATTTTCCAGTGCCCGGACGGCGTTCCAGCTTCTCCCCACACAGGACGGTTGTACAATACGTGAACTAAAACCATTTTGATGTCGCTTCCTCTCGTTCCTGGGACGCCATTTGATAGAAATTAATGTAAACCCTTCTGACCCGTCTTATCAGCACATTTTAAAGTCGAGTCTGCTCCCTTCTTTCTAACCCTTCTCTATCCAATTAAGAGCGCTGCATTGGTTAATAGGTACCTTATGTTAGATATCCTTAGTTTTCTACAGTAGAATAAAATTATGCCACCGCTGAAAAACAGAGTACTAAAATTAGAATGATAAAGGAGTTAATTTTGCTTTTACAGTTTCTATTGATAACACAAATCCTATGATTACATCTATTATCTAATACTTAAGGTGATTACGTTTGATTAGATTTAACGTCGAAGAGCTAAAATGCTTTGTGACGAGAATGTACTGTAACTGTACGAGAAATAAAAAATAAACTTGATCGCGGGAGCCATTGAAAATAATAAAACTGGCCTAATCTGTAGCATGTTTTTGCGAACATAGAACTGTGAAATGTGTTTGTTACTTTAATGGTACCTATCATTTTTATCGATAAATTTGGTTAAATTACTTATTTTTGCACATTGGTTTAGCTTATTTGAGTGTGTCAACGTCGCACGAACTAATAATACAATTAATTGTAGCTCAAATGTAGTTGCGTCAAGTGCAGTGTACAGAGTGGTCATATTTGTCATGGGCTCCTGTAATCAGTTTTTTATCGCTCTAAATATTTTATAATTAAATGCTACATTTACAAGCCCTTAGCCAAATTCTAAAAGTTCCTAAAGGACGAAGGTAAATAGTTAAAGCCCTTTTGTTTGTCGAGTTTATTTGCGACTTCCCCTGCACTGATTTTGAATTTTCTTTTTCAATCCCAAACAAATAATTATTGATTGTAGACCTTATTACTATTGAAGAAGTGCATAGAATTTTATTTCAAATACAAATGTAAACGGAATATCAATCTGTATGTATCTTTCTGTGCGTATTATTTGAAGTTGAAAGCACGACCCCCGTAGAACTTTTTCACAATCTGCATACTGCTGCATAGACATTGAAATTTCATAAAGCGTTGATAGCAATAAAGAAACGTAGAACAAAAGTATATATACGGTGTGTTTCACTTCTCATCTTCACACTTCTGTATCTTCCTTATTTATTTTCCAATCGATTTCAAATTTTGGTCAATTAAACTACCCTTGAAAGGGTTACTACTTTTGTAATTTTTAAATAATTTTACTGCTAACCAGAACCTTACTTACTGTGATCAAAACTAAATGCAAAAGAAATGAAAAATCATCGGAGACCTAGTTAAAAAAAGTTGCCCAAAATCACAAAAATAGTCGAAATCAAAATTTTTATGGAAAAATTATTATGAATTTATTTTTCACTAACTAAACACACATGTTTAAGCGTATTCGAGAAATTATTTAAATTTACAGGAAGACAATCTCTTTTCCATGGCACTCATTATTAAGACAATGATGGGCATTTAATTGATTGAGGCTTGATTATTATTAATTATTAAAAACAAAAATGTTGTATTAAAATTTAAATTTCGACTATTTTTGTGATCTTGAGCAACTTTTTCCAATTACTTTTTTCGGTAAAACTATGCCTATTATATTTTTCAATTTTTTCACACAACTAACTGGTAACAAATCACCACAAATCTACTGCTCCATTATTTTAATAGTTTAAAATTGGCGTAACTTGTAAAGGAGTCGAAAAAGGCGAACACGTCCATGTAGTTGTTTTTGTCCAGAATGATTTATTATCTAAAAAATCTGTAAAGGGGTTTACTCGGTATGTAGTCTGCTGGGATTCGAACTCCGCGCTTTCATGCGAATGAGATTAATATTTTGAGCCCAGCTTCTAGTCCGGCACTTGAACAACTGACCCACGACCGCGCTCGAACTGTACGAGTTTCTGCTGCGTTACAAAGACACCATACCATTCTGTCCCATTTGCAATGTTAACCCTGTATCTGTTAGATCTCATTTTCGCCAATGATAAAGCCTGAGCTACGCAAATTATTACTTGTATCTATTTCTCAGTTAAAGCAAAAATAAGCACATTTTTATTTTTTAAGTTGGTCACCCACTATTAATTTCTCCGAAATTTTTTGGTTTTCTGCCAGGTAGACATATAATCTGCATGCTAAATTTCGCCTTCCTCCAACAAATAGTTTTTGAGTTATACTGCCAACAGACAGACAGACTGAATCGAGAAAACCTGTCTTTCGTCATCTAGGGACCCTGAAACGTGAAGATCTGAAGAAAGTGGGAAGGTGATTCTTTTACGATTACAATACTTTCTTCGTCTTTTAAACGAGGAAAGTAGCAATGAAAGAAAACTAGCAGACCGTGCATAATAATGGTTTTAATATATTAGTTGATATATGACATTTAAGAATAATACTCGAGTAGGATCGACATTTGTTTTACAGTGTATTATTATGGTTTATTGTTCTCATGATCTTTTATGGGCTGTCAATAAATATTATAAATCTTATTATTGTGTGTGGGTGTGTGTGTGTACATGGGCAGGTAGGTGTGGAGCAGAATGTATTTAATAATTGTTTTAATATACTATTTCGTACAGTGACATACCTACTGAGGATAATAGACATCCCGGTGTTGTATATTAATGTTCTCTGTTCTTCTCCTGTACAGTGTTTTATTATGATTATTACTATTGTACATCCGTATGGAGCCGAGTGGATACAATATTTTTTTTAATATACTATTACTTACAATGGCATACTAAGTATAATATTTTAATAGACTCGACATTCCCGTTACACCTATCAAAGTGTCTGTTCTACTTGTATAGAGGCGTGTGTGGGGCAGAGTGTATACAATAATTGTTTTATATACCATTTGATACAATGAGATGATAAATATAATAAATTAATAAAATAGACATTCGTGATACTAAAATTATCAATGGTGGGAAGTACATACAAAAATATTGATGTTTAACGAATCTGATGCAATATTATATGCTCAATGTACTTAATATACAGTGCAGAAATTAAGTAGCGCGTAAATTCGGTAACTGCGTTAAAGTTCGATTTCGGGAAAAAAAATATCAAGGTTGTTGCCATTCGCTTTACAGCGCAATATATGTTATAACGTCATTAATATATTTTTTAAATTACAACCTGTATTTTTTATCCTTTATTTCGGTAGTAAATTTTAATCTCTTTTAAACGGTATAAAATTTTGAATAAGTTACATTAAAAAAAATTGAAAAACCGCTTTAAAGTTCAATAATGGGGATTAAAAATAAGTTTGTTAATACTATTCGCAGAAAATATAAATAGGCACTGTTTTATTAAAAAAATTTCGACTGCCAACATCAAAACGTAGTCCTAGGGTTTTTGTTATAGGTACACCCAGGCAACTAGAATTTTCATGCTTACTATTTGAACTTTAGTGCCGTTTTTTTAAATTTGTTAAATGTATCCTATTAAAATTTTTATACCGTTTGAAACAGATTAAAATTTACTACCGAAATAAAGGACAAAAAATATAGGTTGTCTTTAAAAAATGTACTGGTGACGTCATAACATTTTCAAAAAATGATATATAAATCTGAAAGTAATTTTGATACACCCGCTGCAATTTGAGTCGCTGCCCCCTTTGAGATGTTTACCCGAAATCGAACATTAACAGATTTACGGAATTTATACGCTACTTCCACACTGTATGTAATGTTTTTTTTCCTTACATTCAACCGATTCTGCTAATGGAAGTATTAACAGAAAGTTTGAAATTGTTGGAATTATATTCCATTGCGAAAAATTCTGGATGCAAAGTCATTTTCGTCATCTCAATTCTTATTAAAGTACGCTAACAATTTTAAAATTTTTGATTTTCTCCTTTTTCATAAATAGCAAAGGTTAGTTTTAATTTTGGAGCAACTATAATTCCGATTATTTAATGACTATGTAAAATGACTATGTAAAACAAGGTTGCATGTAGCGGTATTAAGTGCACGTAAATCGGCTTCCTTAAAAATGATTCGTCATCCTCTGTTCTAGTCTGGAGCATTTAATTTCGCCATACCTTACACAACATGGCAAACCGAGTCTCCGTTGTTCGTAGACTGAAATGTCATTTAACTGGCAGATTATGTAGTAAAATGTAATGATGAAGTAATTTATGTTAACACACAGCTATTTCATTATTTAATCTATTTCTAATTAAGTCAGCGATGTTAATTAAGTACACCATAAAAGAGAATTTCTCCTTCAAGTCTGAATTTCTTGCTTTTACTTAGAAGTACGAGGTGCGTAGCTACAAGTTAATTTCAGAACTATAGTTAGATTACTAATGAGAGGGTTAGGTAAATACTGTTTGGATTTTTATTTTTATGACATAATCTCGCAATTTAACTTATGTACTAAGAAGTTGATTCCATATCTTTCGTTGTGGTGATAAGGTGATTACACAATATTTATGTTCCAAATATTTAGCTAATGGTTTTTTATATTTATCCATAATTTTTCTATATAGAATCTAATAACATTTCGTATATTGTTTTTTTTCAATCTATTTCTACAATTTTTGGAAACATCGCCAATAAAATAATTTCAATTTAATATATAACCAGAATCCAATTGTTTATATACTATGTAATATACTTGTATTTTCTGAAATGATAGGAGATCTAGGGTTCAAACAAATGAATATAAATGTTGTACTTAATCGGTTTAACCTTCTTGTTAGCTACCTACTGGCGATGTCAAGGATGAATATAATTATGTAGATTCGTTTATATTTTGAGAAACACTTTTATATGGTGTACAAGCAGGGTTTATAAAAATCACGATTTTTTTTTAATTCAAAAAATCGATTTCTGTTGATTTAAATCAGATTTTTTAAAATTTAAATCAGACATCTATTTTTAAATTTTTCTTTATTTATGGTAGTTGATGAAAATGGTCGTGTAGTAATAAATTGATTTATAGACGG
This sequence comes from Agriotes lineatus, assembly GCA_940337035.1. Lineage (NCBI taxonomy): Eukaryota > Metazoa > Arthropoda > Insecta > Coleoptera > Elateridae > Agriotes > Agriotes lineatus. The sequence continues at coordinate 25,416 of CALNHX010002789.1, forward strand.
TATCTATGTATCACCTGTAACTTTTTTATGTAACTAAAATAAAATAATCAAAGTACATACATTAATTTTCTTTCATTGAGTATTTTACAATAAACTCTTTTGTAGTGCGTGCACCTTACTTTTACGTTTCAGGATGTAGATAGAAGTTAAAATATTTTTAGCATTTATTAATATTATACTGGTATTGTTATTGTTCATAGTGGTTTTCTGTTTAAAAAATTGCTTTGGTCAATTAGCAGTGTTTGAAGGTCACATATTTTGTGTATTTTTTTTGTTAATTTGGCAAAATATAAAAACTTTGATTTAAATCAATGATTTTTTCAAATAAATCATTTGATTTATTTTAAATAAATCACTTGATTTAAATCATCGCATTCATGAAATCTTCAAGATGCTCTTGATTTGAAAAGCAGTATGTATTACCTCTCATTGCCTATTATTGAATTAAAATCGTTTGGTTTAGATCGTATGTGTAGATATCTGCAGTTTCGCAATGCTAAATTGGTTTTCCAACTGATTTTGTATGCCAAGCAGTACTTTGTGCAGCACAGAGCATTGTTGCCTCGCGTTTGTTTGGTGAAAGGGCATTTTGCAGTTGCTATGATAATATGATGCATAATATGGCACCATTTAACTTTCTGCACTATGCTGCAATCGCCGCACTGTAGCTATAACTAGTTCCATTAGAAGACAGATTACGCGAAACTGGAACAAGTTCTGAACCACCCACATATCAGATAAGAAATCTGTGGCTGAAATCGAAAGTACGCGATCTGAACCGCGACACGCGCTACTTACTAATTATTGTACATTTCATGCCGTGCCAAATTCAAACGTGTTGCGTGCCTGAATGAGAATTTATTTCTAGTACGACTTTGTCATCATGGCGATAGTTTCGGATAATTTTGGAAAGTAATTCCTGCGATTCGCTGTTGGTAGTAGCTATAACTAAACTGTACAGCGCAAATTGGCATCTTCTTGCGAACTAAAGCATATTCTTTAGATATAATATGCAGATGCATATTAGAAAGACAACTGCATTTCTTAGTACTCTTAAGTGCTGCAAAATCATTGTACTATTCTTCTGTATGCTCATGTATACAGGTTAAATTGTGTATAACAAGCAAAGAAATTACGTACCATAACGTTTAATGTTTCACAAGTATGAGTAATTTGTCCTTAGTTGCTATAATACATGGAGGGTTTCCAACTGGGCGTTACGATCATTAAAAATTATAATTGCATTAAAACGGGAAGTGATGTGAATAAACATATTTTTTTTTCGAATAACGGCGTGATTTTTCTAAAATTACCTTGTGGTAATGCTGTTATTACTCTGTATTAATAGATTACCAACAGTTTTTTCTTATTTCGGTTAATGCGCTGGCAAATATGGAATATATTTTTTTAGTATTAGCCGTTGAGTTCAGTCTAAAACAAATTTTAGAATTAAGGAAGTAGCTAGTATTGAAGACTATTTCCCTCAAAAAAAAATTTGCAATCAGCATGAATTTAAAGTTTCAGCCAATCGCATGCGAATGACATCGATAATTTTGCACTTGCGATATTAGTGATATTATTACTAAAAATACATCCAGTTATTAGATTGAGTAATAATCATGCACACCCACAGTTACATCGTGTAATTGTCATTTGTCAATCTCCACGTGGCATTTTGAATGTAATATTTGACATTTGCTGTAATAATGGATATATTTTTGCACTAGGGCAACTTATTTATATTACAAGAAAACCTACCGCGAACTATAACAAAAACGACAAAATTCACTGCAGTACTTCTCCCGATTTTTAATTTTTCCATGGTACACGCGAAATGGTTGTTCATCTCTTTGGTCATTTTATTAGACGTCTCTATTGTAAAATTTGATACTGAAAACAAAGATAAGAAGAGCGTGGTAAAATAGAAATATGTTGCTGATCATTAGGTATTTGCAGTAGAAAATGTGAACATCGATATAAGTAAAAACAGTAAAATGTTAGTAGTGGAAAATATGACGGTTGGTAATTGACTGCAATACACAATTAATTAAGAAAATCCTAAAAGGAAGAGATTGCTTCAGCATTTTATTGCATTTTTAATATATGATGTATAGTGAATTGTATCATATAATTTCTAGTAAAGCTGTTCACAACAGGAACAGTAGCAGAGTTTCGTATTAGTTATCAATATAAATGCCCATTAACACTGCGGAAATTTCGAAATTCTATTGAAATATATTTCTTACTTGTCCTATGCCATAAATTTGTTAAGTTCAATTTTTTAGCAGATATTGTAGCCTCCCTCTGCCATTTTCGTAATTGTACATATGTATTTTCCAAAATTTGACAAAAAGGTCTCATGGCTGTTGTCCTTACTCCTTACTTAATGTTAATTTAGATCTCAGAAACTGCTGCCCACATCCATAGAATTTAGTAAGTAATAATTCCAGGACCATGTTCTAGACATATTTAAACACATTATTCACTATATTTTCAGCAATTTTGAATTCAAAAATACCTAGAAATAATTTTTGTCATGTCAGTTCACTGCGTTCATTTGTTTAGTAAGAGCATACCAGCTCATTTTTATAGTTCTTCAATGTGTTTCTATGGAAATGTTTTTAAATTCGTTACTGTTTTGCACTGCTCTCTATATTTACTATGGAAGGTAATTTTTACATACACCTATCTCAAAATGTCATGCAATGCCGTTTTGTGATACTCTCGGCGCATTGAAAAAATAAACGTAATAGTTTCTTTTTGTTGTTGTTTTTCTTAAAATAAAAGAATATACATAATTACACCTTTAACGTCTTTCTTTATCAGTAATGATTAATTTTAACTATGTAAATAAAGCTATCTCTTCAGTCACTTCTAAAAAATAGGACAAATTATAATGAGCGATTGGTCGATGGATTGGATGCAAACTGCCAAATATTTGCTACGACACTCGTAACTGGAATGACATGTCAACTTTATTTAAATTTGAATGTTAATTATATGGCAACTCACAAATAAAACCAGTCCGCCTGTAGATCAGATATCAGCATATTATCTGAACAGAATGTTTCTTCGTTTTAGTAATTTGTCTAGCTTTACCGCGGGTCGCCTTCAGGTCAGGTCACATGCATTTTCCATGATAAAGTACATGCTATCATTGTTACAGAACTGTCTTGAATTCATTACTGTTCGTCTTCGGTACACCCTTGACCTCGCTGTGTTTGAATAATTTAAATTTTTTAGCTGTTCAATGGCTATCAACTTTTTAAAGGCTCGCCTAGAATACCTGTTGTCGAGCCTACTTCATAGTGAACCTTTAAGGTTGGCCTGTAGCTGTACTATTGGACTGACGGTGGTGTTTTTGAAACTTAACTACAACACTAGCGTGCATTTATAATGTCAATAATAAATAACGCGTAACATCCATTAAATGATGACAATAAGAAGATAAAAACTGGTTAGCACGAATGTTTGGTAATTTATTATTATTCATGTTAACAGGTTACATAATTTACACTGATTTTAAATCGACTATATCAATATAGTTTTTGTATACACACGGAACGCCATTCTATTCACCTTGGTATAGTTTTACATTGTTAAATGTCAAGGAAAGTTTTGCTCTGGACCAGCGTTAGTGGTATCGTATTTATGTTTTAATTATTTTGAGTCTGCATCAATTAATCGTCACTATACTATTTTTTTAATGATTGTGTAGATTTCTATACTAATAACACCTATTTACCTTATTGCTTAAATAATCAAGAGTTATTATAACAATTTTTATCATATAGGTTTGCACCATGGGTTATCCATAGGTGGTGGTAATGTTAATTTTATCTTTAAAATAGTCGGTTCAATTAAAATTAATTGATTTCAGGCCTTGTTTACATATTTAAATTCCATGGTGTATATTGAATCTAGTTATGGGTGCAACCGATTAGTTTAATTAGTTAAATTCCTAACTCGGGTTTCAAGTGCAACAGATAGTAAAACTGTTCCAAAACATTTGTGCGTGGAACTTTTATATTTTCTTTTTCCATCTTCTCGAAAATTTTAATTCAAACTATTCTCTTGTAATGTAAAACGCTTGATAACGTTACTTGCATCGTAAATTACTATAATCTATTCACTATAGTCCCGGATTGTCAATGTCAAAATCCAATTAAAAACAATCCTTTATATCATGGTTAATATTTTGAAGTCAAGCTATAGGTAACTAGAAACAATTAATAAATCTACTAATGTCAAAACTATAAATTATAGGTTATATTTCGAACTGACTTAAGCAAAAATAAATAAAAGTTGCCAGGTAACAAAAACCCAAATTTTCAAAATTACGCTTTTGCGCTGTCCAACCTAGTAGTAACAAAAAAACCAATAGAAATTCAACAGTGCTGGCATAAAACGTCATTTTTGACAATCCGGGACCATAGTGAACAGAGTATATTTCAACATCTTATTTAACTTATCCACATGCTACTTTAATGGATTGCAAATATAAATAAGTAACTTTCATTTTAACTGTAATTCATCACTTACCTTTTTACATTGTAATTCGCCTTAATTAAATTAAAGCATTCACACTATATACCCTTCTTCTAAATCCAGTTTTCATTTGTTGCCTCAAGTAGCTTTAGCTGCAAAAATCAGATTCAAAATATTTTGAAAGGTGTAAAAAGTACAAGAAATTAAAAACCAATGAATTTTGTATGTGGAACGTGTATATTCAATTCATCCCAAACTGGTTACCTCGATCCAATCTGGATTAAAAAAAGTAGAAAAACTAATAATTGTTATTTATGTATCTAAGCCGAAAAACTGGCTTTTTATGGACGATGCCTGAAATTGCTGGCCGAGGCGATAGCCGAGCCAGGCAATCAGGCAAGGCCATAAAAAGCAATTTTCGTCCGAGGTGCATATTAAATTTTTCCGTCGACCGTCATAATTTGAAAAAAAATTAAAGTGGGGTCCGAATTATAAGAGTTGTTGAGGACGAAAAACGTTTGCGGACAAAAAGCGTGTGCGGATGAAAAGCGTTTGCGGCTGTAAAGTGCGGCCGTAAAGTGTTTGCGGACGAAAAGCTAATGGTGTAAATGGTGGTAAAATCACATTTTATAGGTAGGTCGACGGAAAAATAACTTTTTAGGTTACTAATATGGCTGGCTGATAATCTTTACTATCGTTAGAGCGATGACAAAATATTACACGAGTTCCAAAATAACAAAAGCAAGTTTATTAAATTGTTAAAAGCAGGCGATGGAAAATTAAATTGTGCTTTAATTTTAACAGGGTTTTTACGTGGTATTTAAACTATGCAAACTACTTTTTACATTAGGCTATTTGATTGAAAATATACATTGTAAATACCACTTCCATAAGATGCTCATATCAAATTGAATGCTGAACTTTAACCTTTTGAAATTAAATATAAATAAAATAATCAACGAATTATTTAGACGTTCTGCATGGAATATAGCACATTTAGCAAGATGCACTTACGACCTTTATAATACCACTTGCTTGTGTATTATAATTTTGATATATTTGTGCTAATATCATTAGTTTTCATCATTCGCATGATTCAGAAAGATGGCACCAGTTCCGTGACACTTTCGCTGTTAAAAGTATCGTTAAAATAGCAAGAAAAAATTGAAAATTTATAGCTATTTCAAATTTTTCTGAATTACATGCTCTATACTCTCATCATTATATAATTGTCGTGTATGGTCTGGGTTTTATTACTTGCCCCTAGGGAAAAGCTTGAAGCGAAGTAGTCCATCTTTTTTTATTATTCGTGTCTGCTAACGGTAATTACGTTTAGGTCAGACATATTGTGCCATAGAAATAGTAATTATATGTAATTTCACGTCATTGCCACGATTTACACTTTTAATTGCATTTTATTTAACTGAACTCTAGTCAATTGTTTGTTAATGTTAATTTGAAACAGTTGTAACTGCACAACTCTTTTTAAATAGAAATTGTCAAATAATTAACACAAACGTATAACTAATCGTGTTATTAAAAAATATTTATATTAGTTACAGTATAATTTTCTTTAATTTATTCGGCCGCTTCATTCGCTCGAAGGATGACGGTAGACATAACGGAAGTCATACATACCATTAATAGCAAGTAAATGTGTCTATAAAAAACTCCTACTGGTATTTAAAAATAAAAGTGGCCACACGGTATATTTGAAACTGGTCGGACTATTTTCAGGTCTGGTGTATTTCAACAACATACCTTTCTGTTCGCAATTCGGCCGTTGTTCTTTTAGAAAGCAATCAGGTGTATCAGGTGATACTGACGTATCTCTTTCGTATGGTTATCGCTTCTCTTAATTGTCGGTGTTACGCGATTGTTAATTATTAATGGCGTTACATCAAACAATTTCGGCCGTCTAGGCCGCTTCTTTGCGCTTGCATGTAACCTTAATTTTAAAAAGTGGGTCAATGTATTTTTGCATAGTTCGTATTGCAGTTCTCTATAATTAGTCACATAAGTACTCGGAAAAATGGCATAATGCTGTACGTACCAATCACTGAGCCCGACTGTTGCTAATTGAGTGTTTGGTGCAATTTGTTAACGAAAGACAAACACAAACTAATGCGAAGGTATTTGAAAAATTTTATTAAAGAGGCGCTGCACCGTAGAATTCAGACAATAATCCGCTGGTAAGTTTCTAAACAGTTTGACTCATTTACGTTGAAATGCAGTTGAGCGAGATTTACACGTTCGTGTTTAATTAGGAAAGTTTTAATGCTCCACAGTTACAGCTCGGCAGAAGCCCGATGTCAAGCATAAACTAGGTTTCACATAAAGTAATCACAATTCTCTTGCCTGTCCTTACTAGTGGACATTATTACTGTAAAATGGTGATCTGTTTGTCGTCTTCTGCTATATTATTTTCAAAACCAACATATTAGGCATTCACTTATTAATCGGAATTGCCTCGTTTATCTTTTATCTTTGTTTTGAACGTTTTCTTATTATTTGTATAGAACGTATGACAAACCAAATAGACGATTTAGGCTGGATTCTGATTGAGGAACATTTTTTTCAATGTTCATTTTTCAAATTCTTTTAATTATGTTGTTCCCACTTGTACTGTTATTAAATTTGCCTTAACGTAACAAGCTGATATTTGTATGCCTTCATTCACTGTAATAGTGAATAAAATTTTTATTCAGCTCACAATTCGCATAGTACGAGTATTAGACCTAGGTATGCCAAAAGCGTTCATTACAAAAATTAAAAATAGCAGATAACTTTAAACACTAACTGTTTCATGGGCACCTCCTTGTTAATTTTGACGCAATTGAAGTCTCTGTTTCGATATAAAACAGACGTCACGTAGCAGCACCATTGGAGGACAGCTGGAAATATTACAAAATTGTTTCATTTTTAATACTTGTAATGTCAAATTGTAGTCAATATTTTTATAGTGGACAGGCTTGTAATTTTCAGTAACATCTCTTTTCTAAATCCGAACGGTGCAGGTTTATATTGTGTGACCTCGCTAGCTGCATACATATCATATAAACAAAAATCATTCACATTAAGTACTTATTGTGGTAAACTTGCATTAAAGTTCAGTTGTAATACAAATATTAATTGCTTCGAATCTTGTTAAATGTCGAAATTTGCTGCTGACGTAAACAACGTGTTTAATTAAATCCGGTTCCTCTGAAAGCAGCATTTGTATCTACATAATACATTCTCGGAGTTGATTGAAGTAGACGTGCATTGAAACAATGTTGCTTTATATTAAAACAAAAACACCTATTAAATTGGAAAAGTTTCAATTTATGAAATTGTGTTTTAAATAACTTAACAGATCGCCTAAGGAGATTGAAAATGTTGAGTTGATAGTCATTGCATTAGTAGTAGTAGTAGTAATAGCAGCAATACGACTTTTACACAGCATATTGTTTCTTTGAATATACATATCTCTTATTTTTTTCAATTTGGTTCTGCCTTGAGCACTGGTATTCCATCTTGTAGTAGAGAATACTTATCATTCAGGGTGCTATGTAATTTGTTTTTCCATGTTCATCTATGTAACTTGTAGCTTCGAAATATTTTTGTCCTTTAGCGCTCACGTTTCTACTCCACCGATGAGAACCGTTAAAAACTATGCTTAATACTTATACTTGCATTTTACCGTTCAAGTTTTTTGTTTTATTTTGTATGTGAAACTTTCCAAAAGCTGCAGATCTGCAATTTGAATTTCATTGTCTATTTTAAACATTTAGTTTAGTTTTAAATTGACATTCTTGGAACACTATGCCGTGTGACATATAAATTTGATAAACATAGATCAAGCACAAACTCATAAAACCGGTAAATTTTGAAAAAAATAAAGGGATTACCTAGCCAACTTATACCAATAACAAGAAAATATTTTTAAACAAGATGAAACGGTGCAAGCTCATTGTGGATACAGTGGAATGGTTTTGCTATGCGCGCTTTGGGACGCCCTCTCCTTGTCTCCTTAATAGGACACAAGTAGTGTAAACTGTTACAACGGTGTTCTCGATGTGGTATGGCCGTTATTATATTATGTGATATACATGCGGCGACTTCGGCTAAGAGAATTCGCAAGGGAGACGGGAACTAAGTATTGTGAGGCTTAGACGGAGGTAATTGGTCAGCGCCTTATCAATGGTTAGGAAAGAGTGCGAATGAGGCAGAGAGCGCCGATAATGTGGGGATTCAGATACAATAAGGTGAGATGGGATATGAATTTACATCTTTCGGTAATTAAAAAAAAAATTGCCCGGACCGAACTCGCGACTTCTGACTCAGCAGTCCACGAGTATTAGTTGGCTTAGTCATTCAGTTAGTATCGATCCCTCGTTGCATCCGTGTAAGTTTTCGCACAATGTAGCAAAGTGTTTATTCGCTATCACTTGCTAGTAGATCAAGGTTCTGGTACAACTTTCTGGCGATACTCTTGATAAATTGTTTAATTGTTGGAACATCAGCTTCCCTGTGAAGTTGCAAATTCCTAATAAACCATTGTGCATTCGTTATCGTGCGTTAATATTTTATTTTGTAAAACCTGTTTTTGTAAATTATTTCTCGAAGTAGCACGCCAAACATTGAATCCGTAAGTGAAGATCGGTCAGGTTATTGTCTTGTCGAAGAATTCTGCAATTTATTTTGAGCATTGATTATCTGTTTGAAATAGGGTATGACGACTCCAGTTTAGTTTCCGATCAAGGTAGATCATCCCTAAATATCAAACTCCCTTGTTAATGACTACCACAGGCGTTAGCGTGGTAGACGCGGAGCATAGGATTTTTAAAATCCTTCAGTCGCCGGGAATCGAACCTGGGCCAGAGAGTCGAGCATTTGCTCACTGGGCCATCCGCTTACCAATTATAATTTCAAATGTATGAAATGAAATCCGCTGTACTTAATACATAATTTTATTACTGTAATCCATTCATAATGTTTCCTCCTCCCAGTAGGCTATACGTTAGGGTGACATTTTTCTTGCTATGCATACGAAAAAACTAGATATGACAAAAATTGGGTTATGTTATTTTCAATGTGCGGTTTGCAATGTTGCCAGTCAAATTGTTGTCTCTTTCCGTAACATTTTCGTCATTTTGCTATTAAAATTGTAACAATGTCAATAGCACAGTTGTAAAAAGGGTCACCGTTTTTTTTCATGTCACAGTTTGACTTCTATCACAGTTCATGCATGCAGCGTAATAAAAACATATAACAGCCTACTGGATGGAGGAAACATTGTGAATGGATTATATAGTCTATTTTTTGCTTTGCATTTGCGTTTTTGTAACAGTGTAAGTAGTTGGTTAACAAAACATTAATATACATAATAATGTATAATATCAAAAACATGTTGCACCTGTCAATGTGTTAAATCAGGGGTCGGCAAACTACGGCCCGCGGGCCATATCCGGCCCGGCCTCTGTTTTTATCCGGCCCGCGGGTTAATACTGTTTTTACGTGAAAAAATAAAATAAATCAAATTACGCGCTGTAATAGAAATGTTTCTAAATGAGAAAAACTGGCCACAATCACTGTTATATAACAATGAATGGCTATGGAAATTAGCATTTGCTGCAGACATCATGGGATATCTTAACGAATTTAACTTAAAATTACAGGGAAAACAGTTGCTCATATGTGAACTGTATTCTATGGTAGTCATATCGCCAAAAATTTGCCTTATTTGAAACACAAATCACATTAACCAAGTCTGATCATTTTCCATGCTGTAAACATTTTCTAATATTAGCGAAATCCTCATTTCCAAAAAAATTCGCGACGGATATATTTTCTGAATTTAAACTACAATTACAACAGCGTTTTTAGGATCTTGATGCAAGTGCAATTCTCATATTTAAAAATCCATTTGGCTGTACAATTAAGGAGCTTTCGTCAAACCTTCAATTGGAAGTGATTGAACTGCAAAATGATGATATGCTAAAAATGATGTTTAAAGAAATTGATCTAACCCAATTCTATAAATATCTTTCGGAAGATAAATACAGTCAATTAAAATCATATGCTCGGGGATTTATATTCGTATTTGGGAGTACTTACCAATGTGAAAAGACATTTTCGAAAATGAAGTATGTAAAATCGCAATACAGATCATTATTAACAGACGACCATTTGCAAACAACTTTAATGATAGGATGTACTAATTTCGTACTCCAGTATGATGAAATATTATCTCAGAAGAAAAAAACAATTACATTCATCGCATTAGTACAAAATGTAACCAGTTCTATATTACGTTTATTAATAGATGAAAATATTTTATTCGTTTTTTTGTGTTATTATGTATAGTATATATAAATATTATATAAAAATATCACTTCCTAATAAAAAAAAATGAACCTGTTGTTTTTGTTGCTCTTTCAGTAGAATTGCCCATGTAAATGTCTTCGAGTTTGCTACCTGGCTCGCCGAGCCTGCAAATTTTACGTTCTAGCCCTTCCAGAAAAAGTTTGCCGACCCCTGTGTTAAATTAACAAGCAGTATTATATTTAATAAGGGCTAGCATTACTGAACAATTAACATTAAATAAGTTATTGCTTTATTTTAAGAACGTTTCTTTACACATGATAGTTATCTAACTGTACTCTAACGTCATAATATTTGTTGATATCAATTTAGCTTATTATATGTACTGTGTAAAAATATATTATTATTAACTACTAGCTGATGATTTTTGTTGACAGATTTGTGCTGTAGAAGTTATTATTTATGCTCAAAATATGACAGGTATTTTAAAATAAGGAGATAATACGGTAGAACCGCTTTTTAAAGATATAATAGAATTTAAATGGATACATTTAAGTAAGTATAATTATTCGAAAACTTGATTTAGAAGAAGAATGCCATTTTTATTCCGATTGTGTATCAGATTATTCCAACCTGCATGACTCTTCTCACGTAATAGTGTTCTACCCTCCACAATTTTGTACTTTTTTTAATGTGGTATAATTTTGAACGACTTCCAGTATGATTTAGTTCCTCCCTTGTACATTGTACCCAAAGTAAAACATTCATTCTTTTTTTAAATCCCAAATTATTGTATTAATATCCTTGCCAAGTTAGATTCTTTTTCCTTATTCGGACTTTGCTGTAGTTGTGAATTTGCTTCATTTAAAGGTGTTAAACACTGTTGCATATAAAATGTAGCATTATAGAAATTGTTAGATATTTATTTAATTTTTAATACTTACATCAAATGTTTGAGTAATTCTTCCAGTGATGGGCGTTTTACTTAAATTACTATTGAGGTCGTCTGTATTAGTAGTTTTAAGGCCTCATTAGTTCTACTGTTAGCACTGATTTTTCACATAATTTTATTATGCGGTAGTGATTTTTATCGAAGTGTCATAATCTCGGGCCATTGATTTTGATATTAGGTATATTTTGTAACTTAAACTATTGTAGATTGCTAAAATAATATAAATGCAAAGCCTACCCTGAATCATAAAGCAGGAAAATAGGCATAGATTGAAGAAGTTGAAATTGGTTTCACTGTTGAGAGGACTTTGTAATCATGGGCCGACTAAAAATTACCGTCCACAATGCCCGTCATTAAAATTTGAGGTGGAAGAGCATGGTAACAATATTGCGTTTTGTTATAATCCCATTCATGAAATGAAACGATCCTATTTACAATTATTTTAGTATTCTCATTGTTTGATTGGCCACACGTAATCTGTATATATCTCTGTTGCGAAGAATTGTACTACCAATGTTTATTGGGATAGTTTCCGTGTGTTTCTATTTCGAGTTCATACTCCGAAGCCTGTTGTGTTACCTCTGATACCCTGTATAAATATATTTTCCAATGGGTTGGACACGAATAAATAACGGGTAGCGGAAGTTTACTCCCAATCATAATCATCATAACTCTATAATAAAGCAGAACAGTTCCCAAGGTCAAACATATCAACTCGTGGTCTATGCGTAGTTACGAATGTGGGCGGCGTCTTGATATTAGCAGCGTTGCCAGACCTGGTACAATTCTAAGAATCTGGTACATTCTGAAACCGTTTCCTACAAAAGTACATTTTTAAAACGGGCATGCGCTCAGTCTGGCAACCCTGCATATTCTGACCCGAGTCGTGCCGACCTACCGATGCCATCGGTGACGTAACCGATCCTTGCCGTTTATGTTTGTAAAAGTGTGGTTAAAGTTTACAAATGGAAACAAAATTTATTTTATGTACAAGAATCTGATGAAATCGAAAATACTGCAACGTGCATCCAAATGGAAGGTGTATAAGTCAATGATAAGGCCAGTGATGATCTACGGGTGCGAGACGTGGTCGTTAACAATGAGAGACCAAAACGCACTACGAACTGCAGAAAGAGCAATAATGAGGAAGATATGGGGCCCAGTGCAAGATATGAATGGCCCACGGCGTAGAACGAACGTGGAATTAGACGTGCTAATAAGTGGTGCAGATATAGTACGTCTTGTGAAAGCACAAAGACTCAGGTGGTTGGGGCATGTCGAGCGGATGGCGAGTGACAGGGCAGTAAAAAGCGTTTTCGAATGGAGGCCGGACTACGGAAGGACCAGGGGAAGACCCAAGGAAAGATGGCTAGACGGTGTTCAGCGGGACTTGAGAACCTTAAGGGTGCTCAACTGGAGACGAGTCGCACAGGACAGAGCCCGGTGGAACAACGTTGTAAAGGAGGCTAAAATCCACAAAGGATTGTAACGCCGGTTAAGTAAAGTAAGTAAATTGTAGCAACTGTTGAATTTGAAAAGACGTCATTATTATCAAAGCAAAATCGTTGATATCAAGAAGCCCTAAATCACTTTCAACACCTTGTTCTTTATACCGGGTGGCCATAAGTACCTGCTACCTGATATCACATTACCTTTGGAATCAACACCGCTTTATTAAAGCGATGAATACAACTAAACTAATAAATGTCATTAATGTCATCACAACTAAAATTCCTGTCTGTCAAAAATTATTACTGATTGCAATAAATAATGGAGTTAGAACAGGAGATTTTTATAATCGAGTTGTAGGCTAAACTGCAGAATTCGGGGCACATTCTCCTCTTATTGCATTTTATTACATTACATAGGTACCAATACTTATTGTAATTGAAATATAATACTAACCCAACATTTATAAGTAGCTAATTCCATGGCTACCGAGATCTCAGATATTTATGGTCACCCGGTATAACAATACTGGACACTCGTCACATAGACTTTTCGTATCTTCAACCCACAATTTTATGTATTTGTACTATAATCTATACCTACAAAAATCTCTTAGGCCAGCTACAGTAGGATCGGCCTGCCGAAAAAATCCAAGTGAGCTGAGATTTTGCATACACCTTTGACATTACAAATAATGTCTCAAAAGTCCCCATCGATATGGCGCTTGCGATTTGAGTTATTCAACGTCAAAGGAGCGAGATATTTGCGAAAAACTTATTTCTGTGACTTTTGACCTTGAATAACTCAAAACGCAAGCGCCATATCGATGGGGACTTTTGAGACATTATTTGTAATTTCAAAATAAAGGTGTATGCAAAATTTCAGCTCACTTGGATTTTTTCGGCAGATGCTGCGGTTGTCCGTCTAATGTAACTGGACTATCTTGCGATATTGTGCAAGTCAAAGTGTGAAAATTGCTGTTGATTTTGTTAATTCTGTTATTTTGTTATTGCTATTGTCGCTATTTTTGTGTGTGTTATTAATTCTGTTTTGAAATGCGCCATACCACAATGATGAGTACGCCTCCGATTTATTGAGTCGTTTAGCTTAAATAAGGTTAACGATTTAATGTCAATATGATAGATGTCAAAAGTGTTACCAATACAAAACTTGGAAATTACTAGATTCTAACATTAGTTCTGCCATCTATGACCACTGGTTTGGATTCAAGTTGTAGTGACATCGCCATGGATATGCCATCTACGAGTGCTGGTCCAAGTTCAGACGACATCCCCATGGACATGTGAGCTATAGGTGTCGGTTCAATTTCCAGTGACGTCGTAATAGGCATATATGATGAAGAGGTTTGTAATTTTGTGAATTATCTGTTACAATGTTATGTACCTATTTTAATTATGGATTGCAGCTATGGTGTCACTGTAGGAAACCAGACGACGGCGAACAAATGGTAAAATGTTATGACAGAAAATGTAGAATAAAATGGTACCATTCAGCATGCCTACAATTAAAAAAATTCCTAAAGGAAAGTGGTTATGTGAACTCTGTAAATATACTGCTCCACAAATGAACTGGACCATTTGCATATATTGGTGCAATTTTTAAAAATATTTTCCAAAAGGGCAGTCATGAAATTTTTGGTAACCTTTCATGATTGTGTCACTATAAAAAGCATTTCTTTTCATAATTCTGTTTAAAGAAAACGAAGTCCACTAATAAAATATCATTTTAAAATTTTGAATTTTGCCCAAATATTGATAGCACATTGCATACAAAGTATGCCGAATTGTTGCCAAAGATTTTTAAACGTTCTGGAGAGACTCAAAGAACTATTAATTAAACCTTTTTTTGTGATTCGTCTTATTTTTGTGAAATATAGTTTTTTATAGTTTCATAATTTTATTAATATGATTTTGTTAATTCTTCAGTTGATATTTGAGAATAGTGAAATTAAATATGCTTAATATGAGTATACTATAAAACAAAAGCTTTTATATACAGTGTGTCCCCGGATAGGTGAAACGACTCTTGTGAAAGGTAAAAAATTCTCGATTTAAATTTTCATTTTTTGGGGTTCAGCCCTGCTTGGTTAAAGGCGAATTTCCAACATAATTTTAGTTCTGAGAGATCAAGTATGCCTTGGAAATTTTAAAAAACCTATTTTTCTGTGAGGTAAAGTACCTTATATGTGGCAAATACGACAAAAAGTTATTAAAAAAAGTTGTTTAGAATCAACACATAGGCCTCTATACCAAATTTCAAAATCCTCAGCCAACTTTGATCTCTCAATTTCTTTTTATGTTTAGGTCCAAAATCAAAGAATTTTACTTTTAACAAAGTTTTTTATTTCATAATAAAAAAACTTTGTTAAAAATAAAATTCTTTGATTTGGGAAATAAACTTGAAAGAAAATGTGAGAAATCAAAGTTGGCCGCGGATTTTGAAATTTGGTATAGGGGCCTAGATGTTGATTCTAAACAACTTTTCTTCATAACTTTTTGTCGTATTTGCCACATAAAGGGTACTTTACCTTACAGAAAAATTGATTTTTAAAAATTTCCAAGGCATACTTGATTTTTCAAAACTGAAATGATGTTAGAAATTCGCCTTTAACGAAGCAGGGGGGCTGAACCCCAAAAAATGAAAATTTAAATCGAGAATTTTTTACCTTTCACAAGAGTTGTTTCACCTATCCGGGGACACACTGTATACAGTCTGTTCTATAAAAAAGGCCCCGCCTTCTAGCTACTTTATTATTTATTTTAGACCCAATAAACCTTATATCAAATCAAATGGCGCATAAAAACCTACATTTTAACACTATCAAAATTTTTTTATCTTCAATTGTTTCAGAGTGGTGGCGTCACGTGCAATTTTTTTAAATGACACGGTATATATTTTTTGACATTTTCTGGTAGAGGTTTTTTTTCTCTTTTCAACAATATAAATATTTCATGCACTTGCATAAAAAAATTTTCGTGAAAAATTACAAAACTTTTTCACAGTGGGAGGCCATGATACAAAACTGTAAGCAAAAGTGTAACTCAGAAAAACAAAACAAATAGTAGCCAAACGCTTTAACTGTCAGATTTCAGAATAATCTAAAGTGTTTATTGTTTTGTTTTTCTGAGTTACACTTTTGTTTATAGTTTTGTATGGTGGCCTCCCACCGATAAAAAAGTTTTTTAATTTTTCTCGAAAATTTTCTTATGTAAGGGCATAAAATATTTATATTGTTGAAAAGAGAAAAAAAACCTCTACCAGAAAATGTCAAAAAATATACAGTGTCATTTAAAAAAATTGCACGTGACGTCACCACTCTGAAACAATTGAAGATAAAAAAAATTTGATAGTGTTAAAATGTAGGTTTTTATGTGCCATTTGATTTGATATAAGGTTATTGGGTCTAAAATAATTAATAAAGTAGCTAGAAGGCGGGGCCTTTTTTATAGAACAGACGGTATATATATTGTGACGTAATGTAATAAATACATTTTTATGGGTGGTCCAGTACATTTGTGGAGCAGTATATAAATAGAATTATTTTGTTATTCTATGTTGATAGAATTTGTAAATATGTTGATCCTTTATACTTTATCCATTGCAATTCTTTTTCATACTTAATTTAGACATTAGTTATTCTGTTATTTTGTACTGTTATGTAAATATTTTGATTGTTTATGTACCTTAAATTCATTAAAATTTTGTTATAAATTATGGAATAATAAGATTAATGATAGCAAGCTGCTTTTGCTATTAACTTTAAGAGTACCCGCTAGGCTTGTTCGTTTCTCACGGTTATTCTTTGTACCTTCTTTTTATACCAGAATTCCGATTACTGATATATTAAAGCTTGTGAATCAAATTTACATACTGCTCAACATTGATTTGTCAGCTCCATACCGTATGTTTGCATCTGTTGTAAAAAAGTATTATTATAACTAAAATGAAACAAAATGAACTATTGATGTAACAAATTTTTAAGACTTAAATTTACCAATCAGTACGGGAAGTCATAGTAGCAAGTTACGGCATCGATCCATCTCCTGCAACCATGATTAAAGTTTATTTTAGTTAGGATGATTATTTTAATTTTAATTTACATGCTATAACGCTCATACCTGCATATAGCAGAATATATCTACACTGCATCTCTTGTAATAAGGGTAACACTTGTTAGAGATGCCACAATAAATAAATATTAAATAGCTTCAAAATATCCGTTATTCTTTATGCATTAATAGTTATTTGTTAGAGATGCCACAATAAATAAATAGTAAATAGCTTCAAAATATCCGTTATTCTTTATGCATTAATAGTTATTTAACCAACAAGTGTGTTAATGAAGGCGATTAATAATCGAGTGAGTGCCTTTAATAGTTGAGATTATTAATAACCCATTAACAAACAAGTTGATTACAAAAATTTTTCGTTGACCTCAAAATCTTTTTTTGTGACGAAAAATTTGATTAATACAACTAACCTCCATGCAAAATATCATCAAAACATCAAAATCACAAAAACAGTTAATTAATGAAAAAGAGTGGATTAATCAAAAACAGTGTATTAATGACTTCTATTAATCCATCCTTTTTTAGGAAAAATAATTCATTAATATTGAAATTAAGAAGCGGTCAACGAAAAAATGATTTTTCTTATTCTTTTATGTTGTGTAGACAGCATGTGTAATTTTATTGATTGTTAATGTAGCTTACATAGTTTTAAAATATCCTTATGTTTCTTATCGTATAGGTACCTACTATTTAATAATTTTTGCTATGTGATATTGTAATTTGGCTTTTTATTAATTGGCCACATGCAGAAAAAGATAATAAAATAATTTTACATTATATAATAAATGGTGGTGGATAGTATTAACGTTAGATCCTTAATTAACTAATTTTAATAATTTTGTAGATATTATTATTATTATTAAAGTAAAAATAATTAGATTAACTTTGTTAATACAATTTATTTCATATTTATACAATTATAGGAGAGCATAAATTTACGAGTGCAGAAGAAACTGTTAATATCTGATCTACCACAGCAACATCGTCAGTTTTCTTTTTCGCCAGGAACATAGGCATTGTTTCGTGAAGAACTGTATTTTTTTGACGAAGGACACCAATAACGCGTTGGACGTGTATTCTGAAAAAAAGATATAATTAAGATAATTATTGTAACAATATACTTGCACTACCTCACGCTTGCTATATTCCTGGTTGATGCTATATCCCTTGGATCGAGCTGCCGTTTCCCTTTTAGAAAAGCAGAGGCGTAATCACTGTGGCCATATGTAGTCCTACGGAGTCTTTTATTAAAAAGCCTCTGCCAATACAAAATCTTCTGGCAAGAGATTGTTTAAAATCCCACAATCCTCTGTTAGACCTTTATCGCTTATTCTGCCACCATATCCATGTGATACAAATGATATTGATCCAGGAGGAGTGATGCCTATTAGTACCTTTACCGTATTATGTTGTTTGTACGTAGATCATGTAGTACATTGTACTTCAAGGCTACTTGATTTTTCCACTCTCATCTCAAAACAATTGATTATTACTGAAATCTTGTTGCCAAATGCTACCTTGAAGCATTCTGGCATTGATTTAATCAGCTGATCTCGTTCAGGCCAAATAATAAAATTTTTCATCCGATGATACATAATATTCAATGTGGTATAAAATATTCTAGAAATTGTTTGTACACTGACGTTAAACATGTATGCCAATAAACTAAAATCTAAATGTAATCTAAGTTTTATCACCGTTATCATAAACATGGCTCTAAGCATGTTTTACGTACTGAATTAGGAATAAATATATATAATTAAATGTGAACTGTATATATTGTATGTATTTGGTGTAGCATTTGCCATAGTAGACGTGTGTAAAAGATTTTTGTTTGTAATGTCGCAAACAAAGTATATCTATCTAACGCCCAAAACTTTAAATGCGGCATGTGCCGTGGGCTACGTCATTCTTCCATGCTCACGTAAAACTTTTACATTCACTGGAAAACTCTCACTTTTCTTAACTTGTAGAACAATTCTTTTCATAATTTTTTTTTACTGCGTTCCAACAACGTCGTATTAATTAGGACGCCTTCCAGGGGCGAGCGTTTCCTTTCCAGAGACTTTCCATTTGAAAATATATTTTTTGGAACTTTTTCTTACTGCCAATCTCTAGCGTGCTTTTAAAACTTTCTTTAGTGCAACAAAAGTTATTAAATTTGTCGTACATTTTAATTGCGGCATATGCCGCGGGTTTCAGCTAGTAATTAATATTTCTCATTATTTCAATGTGAAAGTAGATATTTTTCTGGAAATTCTCCCCTAAACTTTTATAAAATATAATAAAAACACCTACTAATAGACACTACGTCAATAGTATCTAACATAGTATTTGAATAATATCCTAAATAAAAGTCATTATTTACAACATTTATGATAGTTGCTAGATAAATGTCAGACCCTTAACCTATTTGTTTTATTGACTTTTTGTCAGTACATTCCTAGACAAAGATGAATTTTGGAATTACACTAATAAAATTTAGGAAATCAAAATCCACTTTGTGTTTTTATATTTACTGAACAGACTATAGAGCAATAGTATATTACATACCGAGATGGAAAGTGTTTCATTACTGTCGAGAGATTAAGTAGTAGTTAACCGAGACAGGAATGAAACTTTTCACCATGGTATGTATACTATTTTACAAACAATCTGTTTTTATCATTATTTATTTAATTAGGTAAGTTTCAAATAATACGTATTTTTATCGCAGTTTAATAAGTCACTTTAACGAAGGAAATTGTGACGCTGTTGCTAGGTAACATGACAAGTTCATTGAAAGTGACGTTTAGCTAGCCGGGAAAACCTTTCACACCTGCATAGACAGGTTTGAATTTAAAAAATCTGGAGTGATACAACCACACAACTTCCTTTTACAGTGATCTTATAATTAGCCAAAAATTGGATTTTAAATTTTTAAGCATTTGTAAAAAATTTTCAAAAATTACAAATTTTACAAAAACAGTACAAAATAGAGTGTTAGTTCAAGAGACAAATTTTCTCTAGAATTTTTAGCTAAATTCAAAAATGTAATAATATACCGGGTGTTCTATTTAAAATAGGAGTTAATTAAAAATAGAAAAAAAACCAAAAGAAACCCATTTTAGAAGTATTCAACTGGAAAATCACCTATCTCACACCAATACACATTAAAAATGTAATAAAAATGTAAAGTTTAAAAAAAATCGTTAGAGCAAAATAACTGAAAAATCACAAGAGTTAACACCTACTTCAGGTTATGCGATTTTCTTCAAAAGTTTGCTGTCACATCTACATAGTACACAAAACTTATATATATAAAGTTTCAACGCCATACCTCTTTCCGTTTGTGAGATATTCTGTATTCTGTTCACAGACAGACAGACAGACCAATGAAAAAAAATATGTTTTTGGGATCAGGGGACTCTAAAACGTGAAGATCTGTTGAAAACTCAATTTCGAATTTTTGGGGTGAGTCCAATACTTCTTTTATTGTAAAAGGAAGTAAAATGACAAGCAATGATAATTAATATTTCTCATTATTTCAGTGTGAAATTAGATATTTTTCTGAAAATTCTCCCCTAAACTTTTATAAAATAAGGAAGGAAAGCTAGGAAAGTAAAGTAAACAATGACTCGGTTTCCTACTGTTTGAAGATTAGAAACGTACCTATTATTAACCGATTGTGAGTAATAGATACTTATGCATTAAAAGAGATATGAATATGTTTTTTCCTGAGGTTGACAGACCGAGGGCTCTGGCCCGAGGTCTGTAAGTCAACCGAAGGTAAAGAACATGAATATTTCCCGTGGTACATACAACATACAATATTTTATTTACTAGCATATTAGTAAGCATAGTATGAAATTACAAAATGTCATGACATTTAAAATTAGAAAATTAGTGACATCAAGGATTGCCTCATTGTATCGTTGCTAAGACGTTATTTGTAGTTGCATGGTTACCATAAGTTTGAGGAAATAGTTATTTATGTATCTAGGCTGAAAAACTGGCTTTTTATGGACGATGCCTAAAATTGCTGGCCGAGGCGATAGCCGAGGCAAGCAAACAGGCAAGGCCATAAAACGCAGTTTTCGTCCGAGGTGCATATTCAATGTTTTCATCGACCGTCATAATTTGAAAAAAAATTAATGTGGAATCCGAATTATAAGAGTTGTTGAGGACGAAAAACGTTTACGGACAAAAAGTGTTTGCTGACGAAAAACGTTTGCGGACGAAAAGTGTTGACGTACGAAAGGCGATTGCGGCTGTAAAGTGCAGCCGGAAGTGTTTGCGGACGAAAAGCATTTGCGGACGAAAAGCATTTGCGGACGAAAAGCGTTTGCGGACGAAAAATTAATGGTGTCCAAAAAAGTGACAGTTTTCGTACGTAAATGCGTCCGTAAAATCACATTTTATAGTTAGGTCGACGAAAAAATAATTTGACAAGCCCCTTGGGAGTTATGAGTAGCTTTTCATGTTTTGTTTCTATGACAAAAATGTACAATATCATGTTGCTAGTAAATAATAGTATATTATATCATGAGGCACTAGTCCCGAGGTATATACGCTATATATTGTACTTTTGGGAACATTTCCAAAATTTGGAATCTGTCAATTGGAAACTGACAATTACAATTGATTAAAAACTGACTTGCAGCAGGTCCTGGATAGCCTGAATCAGTTAGCAGTACTGAAGTGTATTGTCAGTATATGTCAAATTCGAGATGAGGTTAAGTTTTGCGTCAGTGTGTGTCAAATGACAAACAAAACCTAACCTACTAACCTCGTGTGTACATAAATTTACCATAGTTATGGTATCAGTTTTACTTTAGTCCCTAGGGATTAAATGAACTACTTTAGTCCTGTTTACGGGGAATAAAGTATCAATTTTAGTCTCGGAAGTGCAAAAACTACTTTTTTCCACGACCGGGAGTAGAAGTCCGTTTCTATAGCATCAAAATTGTGACAGAAGTAGTACATTTGCTCCCTAGAGACTAATAAGACAAAAATTTCCCTAGGGAGTTTTCATTATGACTGACACAACAATTATGCCAAATTCGAGGTCATCAGGTTAGGTTTTGCGTCAGTTTTGACACAAACTGACACAAAAACTAACCTGCTAACCTCGAATTAGACATAATTGTGAGCTCTTGTCATAATGACTTACAGTGCCACCAACTTTAAAATTTGCCATAGGTTACTAATTTTAAAATAATTGTAACTAAAATGTCAATAAATGACGTTTAAAAAACGGGGTTTTCGTTTTTAATCTTCCTGCAACGTGAAAAAATAGTATATGCAACTCGGAGAGAATGCTATTTTGCTTCAGTGCAATTTCTCTCCCTTATTGCATAATCTACTATTTTAGCTGTAATAATAACGACTATTTAACTCAGCTGTCATCTGTCAAAAATTGACCAATGAACATCTAGAATTTGACGTTTCTTGGCCAATTAAAAATTTTTTTTTTTGTGAGGAGGGGAAATCCATTTTGGACACCTGGCACATTTCTGTAGTCCAGGTAGTGCAGGACTCTCACCGGCTAAAACCCCTCTTCAGTTCTGATCTATCCAACTACCCCGGAACCAGTTTCCATTACTTCGAGGTGGAGGGTGCTTTGAAGTTGATTTTTTAATTTTCTAATTTCTTATTGTAGCATTTCTTTTTCTTTTCTTTCGTCCTGTTCTCTCTGTCTCATTACTGTCTCCACATAGGTCTTGGTGCGTGTCCAACTTTCTTCACTCTTCAGCATTACCCTTACTATGTTTTCTACAGAGAAGTCTTCGCCTTCTTCTATGCTCCATCGAATCCGATGTCTCTCCCATCTCATGCACCTAAAGATTGCGTGCTCCACGTCATCTGGGCTTTCCCCACAATATCTGCATACGTCCATTTCGGCCTTCCCGATAGCGTGCAAGTAGGCGTTGAAGCATCCATGTCCTGTTAGTACTTGTGTCAGGAAGTAGCTAGTTTTCCCGTGCTTCCTCGCCACCCAGTCTATAACGTTGGGTATAATTCTACGCGTCCATTTACCTTTCCCAGGTCCGCTCCATTCTTCTTGCCATTCCGTCATTGATAACTCTCTTTCGTTCTTTGCCCTTTCCTTCCTCAATTCCCTCTCCATATGGTGTAGATTTGTTCGCTCTCGTACCAGTGCGTGTATGGGGATTATTCCAGCTATTACTGTTGCCGTTTCCCTCGAAACTGTTCTATACGCGCAGCTTATTCTCAGGGCCATCTTCCTTTGCGTACGTTGGATCATCCCCAGGTACTTGCTCACTGTAATACTCTTGTGCCACACTTCTGCCCCGTACAGTAGTGTTGAGTGTATTACTGACCCTACTATCCGCCTCTTTGCCTCGGATGCCCCTCCTACTCTTGGCATTATTTTAGCGAGAGCTGTGACGGTTTTACTGGCTTTTTCCGTTACCATCTGTATGTGTCGCCCAAAGCTCATCCTTTTGTCAAAGACTATTCCCAAATATTTAACTGTATCTTGGGGGATAATTACTCGATCACCCAGTTCGAATTGGATGTCGCCATACTTTTTCCTACCCGACAGTATAACCGCCTCAGTCTTTTCAGGGCCAGGCTTAAGCCCATATCTTCCATCCACTGTTTAATTAAAGTTAATGACGTATTGCCTGCACTCGTAATATCTTCTTCGGTTTTTCCTTTCACTACTACCGCCAGGTCATCTGCGTAGGCTATGATTGTGGCTTCTTCCGGATAGTGTAGCTGGAGCACCCCGTCGTACATGACATTCCACAGTAGCGGTCCCAGAACTGATCCCTGCGGAACCCCTGCAGTCACCTTTCGCCTCTCCCCTTCTCCTGTTTCTATATATCTATTATGTAGGTATGATTTTGTAATTTCTATAATAGCCCTCGATATTCCTTTTCTCTCCATTGACTGTATTATGTGTCTCCAGCTAGCTGTATTGAAGGCATTCCTCACATCTACCGTGATTAACGCGCATAACTTTCTCGTCTTCCGCGTCTTTCTCATCTCTCCTTCCGCGATCTCTTTTACACGCTCAGCCGCCATTATGGTTGATTTTCCTTTACGGAAACCATACTGCCTATCTGACAGCCCTCCCCCTTCTTCAAGTTCTGCATACAGCCTTGCGGCTATCACCGCTTCTGTTAATTTTCCCATTGTATTTAAGAGGCAGATCGGTCTGTATGCAGTGGGATCATCCTCTTCCTTTCCCCGTTTTTTTATCAGCACCACTCTTGCGACCTTCCACTCACTCGGGAATTCTCCTTCTATTAATATGCGATTTATTACGTCTGCCATATATTGCGGCTCCGTCTCCACCACCAACTTGACCACTTCTGCTGGGATCTGATCTACCCCAGGGGCTTTCCGATTTTTCATACGTCTAGCTGCCTCCTTTATCTCGTTTTCCGTCACAGGTCTTATTTGTTCTCTCTGTGGTAACATCCTTCTCCAAGTTATTTCCGCATGCTTTGGGAACAGGCTTTCGATCGCTTTTTTACTTCCTTTTACTACTATAAAGGAAGTATTGGATTCACCCCAAAAATTCGAAATTGAGTTTTCAACAGATCTTCACGTTTTAGAGTCCCCTGATACCAAAAAACATATTTTTTTTCATTGGTCTGTCTGTGTGTGTGTCTGTGTGTGTGTGTGTGTGTGTCTGTCTGTGAACAGAATATCTCAAAAACAAAAAGAGGTATGGCATTGAAACTTCATATATAAGTTTTGTGTACTATGTAGATGAGACAGCAAGCTTTTGAAGAAAATCGCATAACCGGAAGTAGGTGTTTACTCTTGTGATTTTTCAATTTTTTTCGATTTTTTCAAAAACGGCTCTAACGATTTTTTTTTAATTTTACATTTTTCTTACATTTTTAATGTGTATTGATGTGAGATAGGTGATTTTCCAGTTGAATACTTCTAAAGTGGGTTTCTTTTGTTTTTTTTTCTATTTTTTTTATTAACTCCTATTTCAAATAAAACACCCGGTATATTATTACATTTTTGAATTCACCTTAAAATTCTAGAGAAAATTTGTCTCTTCAACTAACACTCGATTTTGTACCGTTTTTGTAGAATTTGTAATTTTTGAAAATTTTTAACAAATGGTTAAAAATTAAAAAAGAAATTTTTGACTAATTATAAGATCACTGTAAAAGGAAGTTGTGTGAGTGTATCACACCAGATTTTTAATAATCTCTTTCCCTACTGGAGGGCTCGGAATCTTTAGTCGCTTAGTCGCAATTCTGTATCCCATGCCCCATGGGTCGTTTTCCACATCTTCACAGAGCTCCCTCCATTTCTGCTCCTTGGATCTTTTGATTAAAAATATTGGAACAAATATATCTTCCTAGAAATGCAAAAATTGTGGGGCTTCTTACTAGATTTACCCAAAAATAATTTGAACAAACGGTTTGGTTCATTGAATAGTTCCCTCAAAACCATTTTTAGTCAAAGTTACGTAGTATTAGTATGAAGTAAGAGGGAAGGAGACCGATCGCCATGCTACATTATCTGCGATAATACCGGGTGACTATAAATTATTGTGTTTTTTTTTCTTAGGCTGGCACTGTTTATGTTGGTGGCACTGTAAGTCTATGTCAAATTCAATGTTAGCAGGTTAGGTTTTGCGTCAGTTTTGACACAAAATG
The DNA here is from genome assembly GCA_940337035.1 of Agriotes lineatus. NCBI lineage: Eukaryota > Metazoa > Arthropoda > Insecta > Coleoptera > Elateridae > Agriotes > Agriotes lineatus. Next base: position 51,338 of record CALNHX010002789.1, read on the forward strand.
ACGCAAAACCTAACCTGCTAACATTGAATTTGACATAGACTTACAGTGCCACCAACATAAACACTGCCAACCTAAGAACAAAAATCACAATCATTTATAGTCACCCGGTATTTACGGCTCATTAATAGTACAGTATGTACCACTGGCAGCGCTGGTGTTCCCGCCGGGTCCTCGATCTGTCACGTGATCGTGGCGTACGACCGCTGCGGCAAATCAAAACGTAAACCAGATGTAAACAAACCACCACCCTTGCCGCCAACTAACCCGGCAAGTAACATTTACACCGCGAATAGCAGACTACAGTACTACTAAAGAGCCGCAAATATCAACGCAGGTTTTGACGAGTGGCCTGAATGGTGATTGATATCTTTACCTCTTACTTCATGGGTATTAAACGTAAGTAAAAATTCTATTTAATATTATCAATTATCGGATATCCTGCGGAAGATTGTACATTAAGATTTTGAAAAATAAATTTCGTTGAATATTAAAGCTCAATCCAACGCTTAATTACAAAGATTGGCATAATTTAGAAATGCTAGTAATAAATCCTAAATTTAAAAAATTTAAAAATTATTTTGAAACGATTTTTAATCTATGGTACTTAAGCCGGCCCTGCGCACGTCTTTTTGAATTTGACGTTTGTTCAAATTTGCAATTCTAATATTGGCAACATTCCATTAGACGTGTTTTGAAATCTGCAGATATTCTTATCAGTATCATTAGGTTTAAGTTTTCCTCCAGCACAAAATACGTTCCTATCAATAATGTAACGTACCATTGCATAATTGCATTCCTTTTTATTCACTCCACTCACATGCATGTACCAAACATGCGTAGTCGGTGAGTCGTCGATCTAACCTAAGCAGCAGATCCCATCCGCTGCCTTTTCCTCACTACTAACACTTAAAATTACTTTCAGCCCCAATGAAACTCAGTCGAAACGTGGTTTAAAATGTTCAAGCTAGAAAACTATATCACCCCTTTGCTTCTCAGTTATGTTGACAAATACATCAAAAACTTTCGGCCCGAGGACTCTCAGGTATGTTAAACATGGTTTTAATCACAGCTGGGTAGTTTGGTGATTCGCTCGCAGGTATCCTTGTGGGGCGGGGACGCGTCATTCCATAATCTCGACCTGCGTTTGGAAGTACTGGAACAGGAACTGCAACTGCCATTTAGCTTCGTTTCTGGACACATTCATGAGTTGTTGATACACGTGCCGTGGACCAAACTAGCTTCCGAGCCAATCACAATTACCATAAACACAATAGGTGATGAAATTATTGAAGTTTGGGCAATTGCTGTGATACATTGTTTGTAGAATGCATCCTGAAATTAAGAAACTCCGAAGGCAGTGCGAATGCGGACCCATCCGCTCAGGTCAGAGATCGACAAAAAAGAGGAGGAAATAGAAAGCAAGATGTGGAGGCACCTCCAGGCTACGTCCAGTCACTGATAAATAAAATAGTTAGTAATATACGAATCCATTGCAACAATTTGATTTTGAAATATGTCGAGGAAGATATCGTGGTTTCTATGAATGTTAAGCTGCTAACGTTTGAATCGGCCAATGAAAAATGGGAGCCTGCATATATCGGTTAGTAACCTCAAGGGTGGTGATTTCTGGTTATAACAGTTATTTTCAGACATTTCGGCACCTCAGGTAATCTTAAGAAAATTAATAAGTGTGTTGGATTTGACCGTCTGCTTGGACAAACGAAATGCAGCAGGAAAGATCGATGTTTACCAGGAACCTGTGCTGTATCGTTGTTCGCTAACGATGCATATGTTGAGGCAATACCATTCAGCTAGCGCTAAACGATCATCTACTACTCGCCTTGATATTTATTGCAGCAGGTATATAGCCGCATGGTAAAGAAATTTTATATTTTTAATTCTGTTTTTATAAATATCAGCATGGAGTTCAGTATGACAGAGCAGCAAGTGCCGATGCTTCTGCGAGTAAGCATGTTGCTCTTGGCTTTGCAACAAAGACAGCTCAGGCCACAAATTGATATCAATTTAGAAACCGTTCCAACACCATCTGATATTGCAGGTAAAGCAAAACATTAGTTAAGTGAGTTGATGTGGAGCAGTAAGTTACAGAAATCTTAGAAATGCCAGAATCTTGGGCTGGGTGGGCTTGGTCGTTGGTTCCTTCGATACTACCTTTGTCTTGGGATCAGGACTGGAATCAAGAGCAGCAGATGGCAACGTCTGGCCATATTGTGCACATTGGTTTCTATGTTGATTATGCTTCTCTCACGTTTAAGGTAGTTAAAAAGGCGGCTTGTTATTTTGATTAGATTTTTTTCCTATTCACATCCATTCAGTTTTTTGTATTGATAATAAAACGAAGCAAATATTTTCAACAGGTCAGCGAATCTTCCAACACCGAGCGCAGCGGCTACTACTCCCAGCGCAAGATGAAGTATCTGCCGGTGCTTACACTGCGTTTGCAAGGAATTTTCATGGAGTCAGTGTCGAACGGAACGAGATGGTTCCACTGCCAATCTGGAATCAGCCAAGCGGTGCTGCTACCGGTAGGACAGTGCACCTGCGGCCACCCCGAAATACCTGAAGGAGTTCTACCTGCCGAGTACTTAAAAGGCGGTAAGATTATCAAATCTTTGTTGAATGTAACTCATCTAACTAACCCCAGGCTTGATATCGATGGCACACAAGCAAGACTCGCTATTTGATGTGGATGCCCCCGAAAACAAGGGACAGAGCAAGACGTACAACACGTCATGGGACTTCCACATGCTCACGATCACTGAGGGTTCGCTGCTCGAGCGCACCCCCGCGTTTGCTACGGACTTCTTGTACCAGCTTGAAGTCCCTGATGATATGTCCAGCGAGCGGCTGTCAGAGTTTGGCAGTGACCTTGAATATAGGTATGAATGAGCAATAGTATTTATATAAATTCAATGATTGTAATTTAATGCAGCAATCTTCACGAGCGATCCCTTCTGAGGGTAGTGGTGGGTCCTCTGCGTATCCGCATGTGTTCAGGCTTTTTCCACCGTCTCCACAGCTTGCGAATGGCAGCCTCCACCTATGACTACCCCCCGTATAGTGTTCCCAAGCCGGATCCGCCACTGTCAGACTTGCCTCCACCTTGCGCCGAAGATTTTGACGCTCTTTCCGACAACATTCCCAGCAGAGCAGTGCAGATGACCCTACTTGGGCCCATCGTTGAAATCCAAATGATGGATCACCCGCATTTTGAGCCAACCAAACGAAGCTTGTATCGGAAGCAAAAGGTACGCTGTGAGGAACATATCAATCGCGGTTGTTTGAATATTTTTCGTTGCAGAAACCTTCAACAGGCATGACACCCTCTTCTGGGTTATCTAGCAATTCTCGCATAGAGCTGCCGAAAATTACATTAGAGTGCAGCTGCATTGACGTAAAGCTTCAGTATCCAATGTATGTGAAGCGCCTGGTTCAGACAGTGTGTCAGTTACCTGAGCTGCCACAAAAAATGTTCGAAGCGTGCCATACTGTAAAAACTATAAAGGCTATGGGGTTCTGCAGTCATCTAGTTACATTAAGTAAAAAGCAAACGACGGTCATTCCACCATGTAGTGCCGCATATACCTGTAGGGCAATCTTAAAACCACAGTACTGGGTTGATCCTGACATTCCGCATGAAGAAGTGACTTTCGAGTCTGGTATGTTAAAAATTTTATTTTATTTAGATAGTTCCGGGTGTCTTAAAATGAATTACATCTAGTATGCTTTGAATTTCCGATAATGCAATCTAAAATTTTACTTGAAATTGGCAAGACTGTAAGTCTATGTCAAATTCGTGGTTAGTAGATTATGTTTTGCGTCAATTTGTGTCAAAACTGACGCAAAACCTAACCTGCTAACCTCGAATTTGACATAGACTTGCAGTCTTGCCAATTTAAAGTAAAATTTTGGATTGCATTATGGGATATTCAAAGTATACTAGATGTAATTCATTTTAAGACACCCGGTAGTATATAGCAATATCACAGCATAAGGAATAAACAGTAGCGTCACTCACCAGTGGCACTTTGATCTCAAGAAGTGGATTTTTGGTGACCTCGAAGAGCATAGGTACTGCACCCGACTCGGCTAGAGCTCAACTAAGCAGTCAGGGCGAAATATCAACTTTTAGTAATTAAGTAATTTAAACAATATTTTATAAAGACAAAGGGCAATAATGTTTATTTCCCTATGATAATTTCTGAATGGTTCGAGTTATTGAGACCAATTTTAGAATGTGTATCTTCATCATCAATTCTTCTGCTCCATTGAAGCATACGGCGTCGGTTTCCGACGATTCTTTGGAATTTCTTCGGTATTTTCGCCTATTAAGGTACAGAATTGCCAGCTCTGCACCCGAATGTGTATATTATTTTAAGGAAATTCCATTAGTGAGAGGAGGTGGGGGAAGTAATAAATTGTTTTTTTTTATAATTTGAAAGTCGAAGAGTATAGCTATTAACTATAAAATATCTTTATATATATAATTCTTCTGTACGTGTGTATGTGACTGAACTCCTCCTAAACGGCTGGACCGATTTTGATGAAATTTTTTGTGTGTGTTTGAGTGGGTCCCTGGATGGTTTAGATTCGCAATTGGATCCGGTAGGTGGCGCTGCAGTCGGGTTCTAGGAATTGTTTTAATTTTTTTTGACAAATTTCTCTTTTTAAATTTTTTAAAGATTTTTCGCATAGGTACCATAACATATAACCCCAAAATTTCACCCCCCCCCCCTCCGCCCCCAATATTTTTTAAATGAAAAAAAATCGATAATTAGAAAATCGAAAAAACCTTTGCTGAACCTGCTAATAGCAGGCAAACCAACGTTCGGACAGGACAACGTCTGCGGGTCCCCCAAAATTTCACCCCTCCCCCCCTCCCACCAACCAACAATATTTTGATATCGTAGGGTCTATTAGAGATGACGTAAGGCCCAGGTGGTTGAGCTCCACAATACACCTGCATATTATACGTATAAAACGTTTGTGAGTCACAGAGGGCGTAAATTTTCAATCCATACTTGGCCGGCTTTTGAGCCATATCTTTATATATATAATTCTTCTGTACGTGTGTATGTCACTGAACTCCTCCTAAACGGCTGGACCGATTTTGATGAAATTTTTTGTGTGTGTTTGAGTGGGTCCCTGGATGGTTTAGATTCACATTGGATCCGGTAGGTGGCGCTGCAGTCGGGTTCTAGGAATTGTTTTAATTTTTTTTTGACAAATTTCTCTTTTTAAATTTTTTTAAGATATCTCGCATATCAGAACATATAACCCCAAAATGGGGTAAAATGGGGTAAATAAGCTTAAACAATCTATATGGGTGTCGTTATTGAGGTTTTTTGGGACGTTGATTGCGAAAATGGCATTTACTCCAAGACGATGGACATGACATAAAATTAAAACTCTATAGTGGTGAAACGGGGTTTCAGAGACAAATTATTTTTGGGCAGAACAACGTTTGCCGGGCCAGCTAGTATTTTTATATAAAAAAAAGAGGGTCGTAGCTTAGGGGGTGTAGGTTAAATAAAACAACGTGATATATCATTTATAGGGGTTTTGGTGTCCTAAAATTGGATTTAAATATTTATTTATATGGAACAAGAGAATACTAAATAAACAAAAGTCTCTGACTAAATGATAATAGTAAAGTTACAGCACTTCTTTCCATGTAGGGACATGGCCTGAGACAAGGCGAGTTAGGGTCGCCGAAATATCTCTTTCCAAAACCCAGTCATCTGGCACACCGTTAATAGCGTACTGAGTGATGTGGTTAGCATCACGCCTTCGACGACTGCCTTACTTTCCCTACTTCCACAACTGTGGTTTTGGTACCAATTTTTCAAGTGACTGGGTGGGCCGCCCGCCAGTTGCCAGCACCGTAGCACCGCAGCCTGACGCTCTAACCGCTCAGCCACGCTGGCGACCTAAATGATAATATTTATTTAAAATATATGAATACTAAGTACGAGGAGCGTTCAAATATGAATTATAATTTTAATTGCGCGCCAAAAGACTAGGACATTCGCAGAAGTTGTATACATTAATTAATGCTCTGGAACAAGTCTTAACTTCATTCAGTCGTTAAGTCGTCACAATTCATTTTCGTTCAATTGGCAAGCACGAGTGAAATTGGAGTGCATTCAAGCATTGAACAATGCATTATTAGTAAATTTCTTATCAACGAAGATATCAAACCATAAAAAAATTGTGTCAGAGTTAAAAGACAGTTTGATGCTCAATTACTATCAGACATAAGCGTTTACAAAGGGAGTAAAGCATTTAAAGATGGCTGCAAAGGTGCCGAGAATGAACCGCATTCTCGCCGTCCAAAAGCATTGACAAAAGAAAAGAATGCCGACAGAGTAAAATGCACTTATTTGAAACGATCGTCGAATTACAGTAAAGGATATTCCTTCTGCATTAAATATTAGTAGGGGTAATTTAAGACAAACGCGAGTTCTCTGTCTGTGTCTTACAGGATAATGCTTGATCCGACTTCGCTATTCACACGCTGACTACGATTCAAAAATTGAAATGGACCATGTCCCATTTACCATACAATAATTACTTTGGTAGTTAGGCAACAAGTAGGTGCAAGTATTTTGGGCAGGAACTGTTCTCAGTCGAGCAATTTTTTTTATTCTACATTTTTATAAAATTCGAATAGATCACCTTCACTTACCAATCAATTATACTGGTTAGATTAGCTTTATAATACTTATAAATGAGGCTATAAATACCCATTTAAATACTCATTTTGGGTATTTACGCGGGTAAGTGCCCCGAGTATGTACCCCTGAAAATTAATACCCGGGTAATTTACATCACTAGGTCTGTGTCATATTCCACGTGTATGACCAGACAATAAAAATTTATGTTATGATCAAAAATAGCGAAATTTTCAGTTTCATAATGCGACAAAAGAGACAGTTGAACTGTAGCGCTGTAGCTGAGTACATGACAATGTGTAGATTATAAGTCCACAGTTGACGCTTATAAAATACTTCGCCACTCAGTACTTCTGGTATTGGCAGGCACTGTTGTCTTCCTTTACTTCTCATTCGTTGCTTCATCATTAAAACGTTATGACATCTCCATGTTGCTGTTGCTGTATCATTTTACTCCACTGTGATCTACTCGTGGCCTCATGAATTGCTTCTTGGAGATTTAGGCCAGCTTTTATTTTTATTAGATCAGTTCATCTATTTGGCGGTCTTTCTGTATGGTGCTTCTTATGTCACTGATGTATTAAGTTCTTCTATTATAAAGTGCTTTAAAAAAAAAGTTATTAAGTGGCCTTGTGTTAAACAGTAATTTTTGAAAGTCATGTAACTTATTTCGTTTTGGAGCCGTAATCTTGTTTATGGCCCTTCGTGTTCCATACTGTCATTCTGAGTTAGTTCTATATTCTACTCATCCATCTGCGTATTAACTTGAACTTCTTCCTTCCTTTTTCTTGGTGGAGGTTTTTGTAGTTCAGTGTTGAGTGCATCACGAGATGAATGATTAATTTCTGGGAAAAAATGTGGATCTAAATCCTTATTATTAGATTTAAAAATGTCTACAAATTGTTCTTGTACATCTGCAGGTATCGGTGCGACATCACTTGAGTCATCTGATTCTGAAAAAAAACTAAATATTAAAAAAATCCAAACTAAAGTTATAGGAGTGAATACCAACAAATTACAATAAAATCAAATCTTCATTCATATTTCTCGTGATAATGGTACACCCACCTGAACTTTGTTTGTTACTAGTGATGGCCGCGGATTTGTAACATATTACAAAAATACTTACACCACGCCTTGTAACTATTCTAATATTGTGCGCAAAGAGCTGAGATCATTTGACTCTTTTTACACAAAATAATTCCACCATTTTTGTGACATTACTCCAGTTGCTGAACTGACGTGACTTACCTTGTTTTGTATATTCAAATATGAACGTTTTTAGATTCCATCCAAACGTTGATGGGCCTCATAGAGAAATCTCAAAATCCTCAAAGGTTCGGATTGTCTTCATAGCATTTCGTGAGCATTTTGGTTGTCTTTCTTCCCCAACATGTTTAATCCTGACGATTTCTAGTTCCTTGCATTTGCAGAGGCATTGAATGGAAGTTTTATCCTCTTCTCCATAAAATCTGCACAGTGCATTGTGGTCTGTCTTTTAGTCTTATATTGAATAGGTGTTTGTTCATGCAGAAATGGCCGGAGTATTCTTGTTATTTGCATTATTTTTCGGTTGCACTCTTTGATGGTTCTCCCAGGACCACATTGAGATATTCCATCCATAGTCTGCAATGTTGGTCTTTCAACCATTTCACCTGTTTTAGGCTAAGTTATTCAGTTTTTTTGTTGCTATCTATTTCTTGGTTCCTGGTTGCTAAACCAGTTTAAGCCTGTTGTATTCCTTCACCCAGGTGCACTAATTCTTATTTATCTTAAAAGTTTAGTATATATTTGAGTTTTGTGTTTCCGGGGCATAGGAAATTTACGAGTGATATTTTGTCGGTAAACCTGCTGATCCAGTTTATATTTAGTAATGTGGGAAAAGTACAGGAATGAAAATTGGTGGTCATTTTATTAATAAGTTCTTACAAAGTGAAGCAAATAAAAGTTTCTAATATGTAAGGCCACTAAGTTCATCTACACTTGAACTTGATTATCACACTTAAAAAGTCGTGACACCTTGACAGGGGGGTCAAGGAGACACAACACTACATTCAGGTATTGTTTGTAAGTTATCTTTAGATGGCCAAAGGAATACATTTTTCAAACGCTGCTTAAACTTAATGGTCAACATCTTGTCATTACTACAAACTATGCAGGGTATTTAAAAAATACGTTCGAATATTTTACCCACTTATACATTTCTAATACAAACAAAAAAGTCCTAATAAACATCGGCTCGAAAATCAACTGTTTTCAAAATATGGAGTTTTTTAAGAAAATAAAAGAAATAGCAGTGTAAATTACAAATAATTAAAGTGGATGTTCTACATGTCTTCCTTCCATTTGTACACACATCTCCGTAAAAATGAACGCCGTATTCTTTCAAAGATTTCTGGATTCATACGAACAGTCTGGCAGGCATGTTCTATTCGTTGTCACAGTTTAAATTATTCACAGGACTTAAATAAACTAACGACTTTTAATACCTCCAAATATAAAAGTCGGGCAGATTGAGGTCAGGAGATCTAGGTGACCACACGACTGGACCTCGTTGCCTATCCACCTGCCATTGTAATTTTCGTGTAGGAAATTTCTCACTATCATTAAAAAATGTGCAGGAGCCCCATCGTGCATCAATCACATATTATTCTTTAAATGAGGGGTACCCTCTAACAATAGTGGCAAGGCATTATCCAAAAAGTTAAGATACAATTGGTCAGTCAAACAGTTCGGAAAAAAAAGGTCCTATTATATGGTCTCCAAAAACACCAAGCCGAACGTTGATTCAATAATAGCATGAGGGTTTTCATCTGACCAAACATGGCTGTTGTGGAAATTAAAAATGCCATTTCTTGTGATACTAGCTTCGTCAGTAAATAAAATTTCACTAACTGCGTTTTTTGCAACTCTTGTCAGTGCCCATCGGAAAAACAGTACACGAGCAGCATAATCAGGCACAACAAGAGCATGTACTCTTTGAATATGATATGGGTACAATTGCTTCTTATGTAACATTCTCCAAATCAGGGAAACATTAATATTTGTTTTGGCAGGAACTCTTCCAGTACTGTTACCTGGATTTTCTTCAATCCTTAAAATGTTAAGTTCCGCTTCAGCAGTAGATATTGATCTAGGCCGACCACCACTGTTTCTTGATGTAAATGCGCCAGCTTCAGATAAATGTTGATGCAATTTGTAAAAAAATGCCCGGTTCAGAAATGCTTCAGCATATAAGTGACGTTCCTCATAAGAATTACCATTGGCCTTAACATACATGAAATGCATATCTGCCATTTCTGCGTTGGTGTTCCAAAATATTAGGTAAATACAAATTCGAAAATTTCAACTATGAGCAACAGCAACGACTTTAAAAGCAAAAATAACACAATGACAACAATAAAAAAGTTTTTTGTATAGTGATCAAATTACTCAAGTTTTTGTGTCAAAAAATCCTATTGAAAGTATCACTATTTTTACTTTTTTTAAAGATTTTAGTTTAACAATATTTACTTACATTTTTTCCACAAGTGCGCAACACTGTTTTTCAGGTTGCCTGATTGTTGAGTGACAGCCAAATGGTGAAATGTCAATGACAGATTGTTTTTCACTTTCACCTTGCAAGGATCACTATGCAAAAAATACGTTATGAAAGTAGTTTTTTTTCCACATTTCGCCCTGTTAATCAAACTGCAAATTTATTAAAAAAAGTATGACTTTCAAAACTAGTACAAACAACTATTTATCCACTTCCATAGCCGACTTGATAAATACGATTCCGCACTCCTACTCTGTGTAAATAATTTGGTTGTATCTTGAAAACAGTTGATTATTATTGATGAGATCTATATGTGGGTAAAACATTCGAACGTATTGTTATACACCCTGTATATCCTGGGATATACAGTTATTGAATTTTATGCTTTTACTGAAACCTATATATTTTTACAGAAGGTTTAACACTTACTGGAACGAAGGCAAAACTTATGCTGTTGGCCCACATTTTGGATAGAGTAATCAGGAAGGATGGACAGGATGCTATGCATTACTTGTCCACCAACACGCTCCTGCGTGATGCCTCTCGTAGTTTTGGTAAGTAAATTGGAAAATTATCTGTTCACAAAACGCTTTAAAGGTGGGTTTCTACATGCATGGATTTAGTGGCGCCAGTAATAACTGGCGCGCCAGTAAAAAAAACTTGCGTGTGTAAACATCAACTTGCATACAAGATGCAACAGTGCATGCATGGACCAAAAAAGTCTGCAAGATTCTGAAATTTGCTTGCGCCAGTGGTGAGTCATGCACCAAGATAAATAAAATTTTGCATAATATGCATGTGTAAACATGAACTTGCAAGTCTGCTCGCCAATTGTCAGTTTATTATTTGATTCCGTGGAGGTAGTTACACACCAAAATATATTATTTGATCGTTGTGTTTGTGCTGTGAAAATGACCAAAAAGTGGACAGCCGAACTGACAATAAAATTTCTGGAGGGCTATGAAAACCATACGTGCTTATGGGATGTACATAGCCAAGCATATAAAAACAGAGATGATCGTGAAAGCGCTTATGAAAACCTTGCGCAACTAATGAATGTCCCTGGCTTTGGCACCGCCGATGTCAAGGCAAAAATACGTTCCATAAGAAACGCATATGCTTTGGAAATAGCAAAAATTAAGAAGAGTCGTCATTCGGGGGCAAGTGCAGACGAAGAATATAAACCAAAAGTAGCATGGTTTCCAACAGCGCACAGAATTCTACACCAAGTGGTTCAAATAAGAGAAACACAGTCATCAGGACTCGTAAGTACTTTTATTTCTAGTTATCTAGTATTTAATACATTCTAATGATGATTTATCATTTTCATTTGCCAAGGCACAGCCCCATCACCCATAAACCAATCAGCTAACTTATTTCTAAGTTCGGCAGCGTTCCTAGAGTGATTACGGGCGTCCGCAGCTGATCTCAAATCGCGTAAACCTCCATCTCGGACTTCTTGCCTCCAAAAACCTTCTACTATAGTCCCATTTTCAAAATCTTCCTCATCTACACATCCTCGATGTATGTAACCATCAGATGTTTGCCGCAACCAGTTATGCAGTGCACAAGCGGTTTTTACAAGGGTAACAGCTTTTTCGGGACATAAAGCAATCGGTTTCTCAAATATACGAAATTGAGAAACAAGTAAACCAAAAGCATTTTCCACGATACGTCGAGCGCGCGATAATCTGTAATTGAAAATTTTCTCTCTGAGCGTTAGGGGACCATGATGTGAGTAGGGTTTCAGTAAGTATTCTTTCAAGGGGAAAGCGTCGTCAGCCACAAATACTGTATCCTGAGGAATGTTCAGTGTATTATTTTCTATTGCACTCTTCAAACTGCATTTTGAAAATACACCTCCATCAGATGCTCTTCCGTTTGCACCTACATCTATATATTCAAAACAGTACTGATCGTCAACCAACGCAAACAGTATAATACTGAAGGTGCCTTTATAATTGTAAAATTCAGAGCCTGAATGGAAAGGACTCCGTAATACAATATGCTTTCCGTCCATAGCTCCTGCACAATTTGGGAAATTCCACCTTGTTGAAAATCCTTGTATAATCTTTTTCCATTCTTCTTCAGTGTTTGGCACCTGTAAATATAATGAATTTATCAGTTTGTTAATTGAAAATACATGAAGCTATTGAATATTTTTATTTATATATAAACCTTTTTAGGAAACAGAAACACAATCTGAATCCGGTGATTTTGTAGAGGATACGCAACCACCAGCTGTCAATGAGGTGTTACCTCCTTCCACGAGTAACTCCTCTGGGGCAATACAAGCAACCCCGAGGAGACTCACTGCGAAAACTGCAGTTCCAAAAAGAGCTATCGCAAGAACAAGGAAAGGTAGTACAGAGAAAGCTCTGGAGGAGCTGCAGGAAATTGCGCGGAAATTAGAAGAGAAGCCTACTAAGGACGACGACGACGACGAGTTTGACTGTTTTGGAAAATCAGTAGCATGCCAGCTGAAGAAGCTTCCAGAATCAGAGGCTCTTCGAACAATGGCATACATACAATCTTATCTCGTACAGCAACGGTTAAAATCAAATCTCGAGAAACCACCACAACAATCGTCTTCAGTAGCTTCACCCGCCTCATCAAGCAATTTCGAATATGCTACAACTCCAGATGCAAGCAGTTGTTACGGTTACAATTACTCAAGCAGTACAAATTCATACCATGGGGAAGAACCATCATCAGACATTCTTTCACAAGCACTTACCACTGTCCTTTATGATAATAGCAATGACAATAATTATTGAATTATTTGTAATGACTACAACTTTTCACTGTTAATTTTGTTAATTTTTTACTAGGAATAATAAAGTTTAATTTAGTAAAAGTAGATCTCCTTACCTTGATAAAATTTTTCAATGCTTCATAAATAGCTTCACAAACTTCAGGCACAAACTTTGATGTTGTACATTTTGGAACACGATACAAGTATTGCAGTGAAGCAAAAGAATCTCCAGATGCAAGATATCTTAATGTAATTTCTAATTTCAGTTTTGCAGATATCGCATCTCTCATGTGGGTATCCATTTTTTCAATACGTGGTGTTATACAGTCCAGTAGAATATCAAAATTTTCTTTTCTCATTCGAAGATGGTTCTTGTAGCTCAAAGGATCTTCCACTGAGAGTTCCGCTAGAAGTTTCGCAGAAGCACCTAAATTATGCCTACGACTAATCCATTTTTTTACCCAAATACGGCCTTTTCGTTTGTGACTTTTCTTTCTCTCTAACTCATGAATTTTTTTCTTTACTAACAACCTTGCCACTATTCTACATGCTTTGCGAATTTCGGTCGACATTTCCACTACAAAGTTCTCGAGACCTTTCACTGCCGAAAAACAGTTTACTTATGAAACTGGCGTGCCAGAAATTTGAATTTGTGTGCAATAATGTAAACCTTCACTGGCGTGCAAATAGGACTGGCATGCCAACTGGCGCCACTAAATCCATGCATGTGGAAACTTACTTTAATTCAACTGTCAGATGTTACGCAAACTTTTAAAATAAGCCTGTCAATAATCTTGTTTTTACAGAGTATCAAAAATGTAGTAGTCAACTGGGTATTGCATATTAAGGAGGTTGGGGCGTTACGTACTTGACGAATAGAAAATCGTAAAAAAAATATATACTGTAGAAAAGTGCATTTAAAAACTCCCCTATAAATTTGAAGAAAATTGTCTCGTCAGAATAGGAGAAAATAAATCGTAAAATTGTGTAAAAATACATGGGCTCTTATGGGCGGAAACTTTCGGGACGGTTAAAAAAAAAAGTAAACGAAGAAATGTTGATGAAACACTTTGCACAACCAAATGCAATATTCTCCGAAGACACTGGTAAAATTTGAATTCGATTCACTCGCTGAATTTGTTGCATTACTGAAAAATATATCGTTGTGCACTAAAAATGGCTCCGGTTGGCCTGCCTGTCACTTTTATGCGGCAACGCTGCGAAGTCCGCCCGTATTCATAGTCGTTCGCCAGCGGATCGCCGGCAACTCGCCAGAGTTTCGTTATGAATAGTATGTTGGCGGCACTGTACGGCTTTGTCAAATTCGAGGTTAGCAGGTTAGATTTTGTGTCAGTTTCTGTCAAAACTGACTGAAAACCTAACCTGATCACCTCGAATTTGACATAGACGTACAGTGCCGCCAACATACTATTCATAACGAAACTCCGGCGAGTCGCCGGCGATCCGCTGGCGAACGACTATGAATACGGGTGTCAGCTTTCTCAGCGCTTCATGCGCAAGCGAATTACGTATGTCGGATTAATTGAATACTTGCTACTCCCCAAGAACAGCTTTAGAATTAACGTGGTATATTTTACGTTGAACATAGCCGTCAGAATAAGAGTAACCAATCGTTGGCACAGTACGAACTGTCAAACAGACATGGCATCGAATTTTGAAGACACTTGCCAGACCACGGCGGCTTTCATTTTCTATGCACGATAACGACAAAATTTGGTCGCAGACAAGGCATTTCAAGTTTTTGGCTAACACCGGAATGTCAACGATTCTCCGGCCTTCTACTCCGTGCGACACGCTATCTTGCACAATTTCGTCGCGACTTTATGCGCGTTTAGAAGCATGCACGATTGACGCAGCTTCTTCTGATGCAACAACTCATTGTTGACAGCGTATTATAGGTTAGAGTGCCATAAGAGCAGTAGTGCCAAGCAAAAGTTTCATTCAAACGACTGGCAACGTTGACAAACTTCAGCGTTTAATTTATTCAATTCGAAACTACATTTTGTCTGTAAAAAATAGTTTCTCATTGCTATTACAGGTACAAAATCGTAAAAAATATTTAAAAACCATACATTCATCTTTACTATGTACTCAAAAATGAGAAAAACATTATACTTTATTTGTCTTTCTGAAGTTGGCAATGCCTGCCGTAGTATATGCATTTACCACAGGCCAACCCCCTTACGTCGCGTCCCGCACAGGATTGCCCCAACCTCCTTAATGTAAACAAATGTAAATATTTTATAAAAACCAAAATCAGCATTACCACTACATGTAAAAATTTCACTCTGTTTAGGTGCACACCAGAGTGCACTCCAGAAAATCTAGGATTGGAGCTCAAATTATCGACTAATTTATATCAGAAAAGATAGTTTAGAGCCGTAGAAGAGCTAATGGGAAAAATTGTGAACGTCGAGCTTGTTATTTGCGGTTGTTGTTATTGTTGTAATACTTTATATAGTCTATCTTTTTTTCAACATGACTCAGAACAGGCCATGAGCATACATGTTTGTAAAAGTGTAGATAGAAATTTAGTTAGAAAGCAGCTTATTTTCAAAAATTTGTAATTTTCAAATAGATAGTGAGATATTGATTGGGTCTGTATCGTGCAAATTAGTGTGAACATAATCAATTGTATTGAAAAAAATGTGTTTGTCATAAAATCATTTTTAAGAATTCATATAAATGTTTCTCTTCTATACTCAATATTAAACCGAGAAACTCATACACGTTCACTTTCAACAAATTCAAAAGGAATTCCATTAGTTTCTACCAAACTTGAAATAAACTATCCTCAAGGAAATACCAGCAAGAAACAAACATGCAATTGATTAAACAACGAAAAAAAAAGTTGTTATACTAGAAATATATATATACAGTGTGTTACGAAATTCGCGGATACGGACTATACCACGTTATTCTACATTAAAAACTGAACAAAACATTCTTTTGCCATTTTTCATCCAGGACCATTCTTTTAAGCTACTGCTATTTTACAATTCTAAAATAATAAAAACAACATAGTCTCCAAATGTTAACTGTTTAATAAGTTATATATATATAATCAAGAAATGCAACCAAAAAACTAAAACTTTGCTCGTAGGGTACAAAAATTTACAGAAAGTTGAAATATCAGAGTGTGCGTTTGCAGATGATGTGGTCATTATGGCAGCGAATGAAAAGGATCTGAAAGCGAATCTAGAAATTTGGAAAGAGGTATTAGAAGAAAACGGAATGGAAATGAACCGAGATAAAACAAAAGTGATGGCGATAAATGAAAGAAAAGAGAACATAAACATAGAAATTGACGGAGAAAAAATAGAAATTCTACAATACTTTGACTACTTAGGAGTAACAATTGAAAATGCAGGACAACAAGATATGGAAATTAACAAGAGGATAGAAAAAGCAATGAAAACCTATTACGCTATTAACAAAAACTTTATTAACAAAAAAAGAAGTATCAGAAAAAACAAAAATGAGTGTATATCGTACAATATACAGACCGATTCTGACATTTGGGTGTGAGACATGGATACTAACAGCGAGCCAAAAAAGTAAAATACAGGCAGCTGAAATGAAATTTTTACGGAGAGTAAAAGGAGTAACAAGAAAAGACAGAATTAGAAACGATCAGATTAGAAATGAATTAAAAATAGAATCTATCTTAGAATTCATTGAAACTAGACAGATGAGCTGGTGGGGGCACCTACAGAGGATGGACCCAAGAAGACAGGTGAAGAGAGTATGGGATGCAAGAATACAAACAAGGAGGAAAAGAGGCAGACCTAGAGAGACATGGGAAAAGGCGATAACAAAAACCTTGGAAAGAAAAGGAAAATCATGGTGTGAAGCGAAAGAAATGGCACAGAATAAAAAACAATGGCAAAAATTCATGTATAATATTTAGAATTGTAAACATCCCTACACCTACGGGTAGAAGGGAATTTGATTATATATATATATATATATATATATATATATATAAAATGTTATTTCTTGACTGGGATAGGGGTTGGAAAAACTCCAATCTCAGTGCTACGCACAGGTACCAAGCTTTAATGGTTAGATTGAATTAAAACCACTTGTATGTTTCGCCTGACGTTTTGTTTTTATTCAAAACATTATCAAAGGCTAACACCTTGTGGACCAAAACACATGTTTTTTTAAAAGCATGTGAAGATATTCAAATTTGAACAAATTCATAAACAGGGGCAGTAGGCCACCAAGATTACAGACCTGGGCTGCACATGATATAAATACACTTAGTCATACATCTAGTCGGTTACACATTAAAAATTACTAGCACATTTAAAATTTGATTTACAATAATTTTAAATGTGCTAGTAATTTTTAATGTGTAACCGACTAGATGTATGACTAAGTGTATTTATATCATGTGCAGCCCAGGTCTGTAATCTTGGTGGCCTACTGCCCCTGTTTATGAATTTGTTCAAATTTGAATATCTTCACATGCTTTTAAAAAAACATGTGTTTTGGTCCACAAGGTGTTAGCCTTTGATAATGTTTTGAATAAAAACGAAACGTCAGGCGAAACATACAAGTGGTTTTAATTCAATCTAACCATTAAAGCTTGGTACCTGTGCGTAGCACTGAGATTGGAGTTTTTCCAACCCCTATCCCAGTCAAGAAATAACATTTTACTGTGTATGTAACCACACAAGCTGTGAGAGGGACTATCTTTATATATATATATATATATATATATAATAAGTTATTCAATAATTAAAATAACAATTATTAAAAAAATTAATGAAAACGTTTTACTTAATCACGTAATCCAACATTTGCTCGAAATGGTCACCGTTGGCACGTTGTTTTACTGCTCCAATAGAATTTCTTACCATTGCCGGCATAATCTCTTGTGCTGCCTGCAACCTTTAGGTTGAGTACCTTAAATAACCCCACAAAAAGGAATCACAAGGATTTAAATCTTGGGAGCGAGGCGGCCAACTAATTGGACCGTCTCTGCCAATCCAACGTTCTAAGTAGGTACGGTTAAGGTATTCTCGTACATTTACCGCAAAATGAGGATCCGCTCCAATATGCATAAATAGCATATTTTGACGAACATTTAAAGCAACTTCTTCTAATGACTCGGGAAGATCTTTTTAAAGAAATTAGAGATATGTTTGTCCGTTTAAGCGATTTGACAAAAAGTGAATAAATTAAAAGGAAAAATGATATTGATATGAGTAATAATGGAATAGGAAGATTGTACTGAAATGTCTTACCAGACGGTTGCTTAACAATTCACATACTTTTAAGCTAAAGCGTTGCTGGTGATTTCTTATTCTAACTGCACAAGGATTTGCATGGTTCCATTGGTGTTTATTGTGCACTTAAAAACACTACCACGTGTGAAAAGATGTTCGTCTGTTCAGAGAACTGAATCTTTCAAATCGTGATGAGCAAGGTACCATTCACAAAATTCAATATTTGAAGTGGATAATTGGTGTTTTGCAGATGTTGTACCTGCGTATAGTGGTATGGATGTTTTTGATCACGGTCTAAAGCACGCCACACGCGGGTGGAGTTAATTCCCAATTCCCTTGCCACAGATCTAGTGCTTTGTTCGGGATTATTGTTTATCAAATTAAGAACAGCATCATCATGAAGACGCTGATGATCAGCATTTACACGTGGTGGCACAGCAACACTACCATTGAATAGAATGGATCCTCCAATCTTCTAAAAATGTTAATTCTCGGTCGTCTCTGCAAAGTAAATCTCTCAACGTATAATCGGACTGCGTGCCCTGCTCGATTATTAGAAGCTCCGAGAGCCATTAGCATGTCATAATATTCTCAATTAGAAAAATTACCAGCCATTTTTCGAAAATAAACACAGGAGAATATGAACACAGCAAAGCTTCTGTCAATAAATTATTCTAAACAGTCAATTGTTTTAGACATCTGACATTTATTAGGGCCACTTGATTCAACATTAAAAATCGCTGTAGTTACAAAAGTAAGGGTTTTATCGAAAAATGGAATAGTAGTCGAATGCAGGCTTTCATGGCCGTTGTTCATAATAATAGGTTCTCCCGGGTTATACAGTGGTCGTCGATTTGAACTTGACGTTTCGCTGCTCATGCTGAAGAAGCTGACAGCATGAGCAGCGAAACGTCAAGTTCAAATCGACGACCACGGCATAACCCGGGAGAACCTATTATTAATGGAATAGTAGATTATGCAATAAGGGAGAGAAATTGCACTGAAGCAAAATAGCATTCTCTCTGAGTTGCATATACTATTTTTTTCACGTTGCAGCAAGATTTTAAACGAAAAACCCGTTTTTCTAAACATCATTTATTGGCATTTTAGTTACAATTATTTTAAAATTAGTAGCCTATGGTAAATTTTAAAGTTGGTGGTACTGTAAGTCATTATGACAAGATCTCACAAATATGTCAAATTCCAGGTTAGCAGGTTAGGTTTTGCGTCAATTTGTGTCAAAACTGACGCAAAACCTAACCTGATAACCTCAAATTTGACATAATTGTTGTGTCAGTCATAGTGAAAACTCCCTAGGGAGTTTTAATGTAGATTATTTCCTTCATACCCATAATAATGCGTTATCACTATGGTTTCTGTCAGCTTAATAATGAATGTTTTGCTTTGAAGAAATATATCTTCTAAATTTTCCACCCCAAAATCCCACATGCTACGCACTCAGGATTCTTGTTGAGCGGCAAATTTACTTAATAAATTTCTTAGCAAAACATTCTGACAGAAAAAGTCAAAATTTAATCGGCTATTTTAGTGCACTTGGGATATTACTGTTGAATAATGTGGCATAGTCTGTATATAGTGAAAAACTACAGCTGTCGCTGTTTATCGGTATCCAGTTTCCACAAATTTCTGTCATAGCAGGCATCTACGTTGTCCCTCAAACTTTTGTATGAACATGGCCAAACCATACCAGCTGTCGCTTTTGCACCACGTCCATAATGTTCTATTCAGTATGAATATCTTCCTAGAAAGCTAAACTATAGTTATTTACGTGATGAGGCTGGAAAATGACTTATTAAAATACGAGTTTAGATGTTTACAGACGAGACGAGAAACGAGTCAAGTCAGGAATTTCTAAACGAGTAATTTAATAATATTTTACGGCCGTGTATCGTACAGTGTTTTATTTCATACTGTTTTATACAACATGTTCATTAAAAAGTCCATAAGGGGCGGCTGTGGACATTCAAACGTATGAATAATATGTTGGTGACACTGTAAGTCTATTTCAGATTTGAGATTAACAGGTTAGGTGTCGAAACTGACGGAAAACCTAACCTGATAGCCTCAAATTTGACATAGACTTACAGTGCCACCAACATATTATTCAGCAGTTGCCTAGCAACACAATACGGCCTTGTGATGTAACATTCCACTTTTCGGACTCAAATTAATGACATAAACTCGTATTTTCCGGAGTGTGTGAAATAAAAATATCTAAGTAATAAATATAGTTCTCGTTTGAGTTTCGAAGCTTAAACATCTTTCGATAACCGGCTCGACGAGTGTGATACCAGAAATCAGTTATCAGTTGCAAACAGTGAATTATATATAACACATTAACATATCTACAGACAACACAGGTACGATAGCTATGTAAGAAATAAAATAATATGTATTCATACGGAAATAATCCAGAATACAACAATATTATAAATAACCAACAAGTTTATCAACATCAAAACATGCAATAGCAGCTAACAACGAATACATTTCCAATCATAAATACACAGCCTCCGTTATCACAGCAAATGCACCTAACACTCTGGCAACAAACGGCCTCGGGCTACTCTAACCCTACTATACATCAACAAACATATCCTATGGCAGGAATACCCACCAGTGGCGTAGACAGAGGTTATCAACTGCAAAGAATGACGTCGACCAGCGAAGAAGAGGAAGAAAAACAAACGAACAGTAACAATGAATGGCAAGAAATAAGAAGTACAAAAAGGAAAAAAATACAAAAAACAAAACCAAGCATCACTACAAACGATATCGAGACGAACAATCGCTACGACCCGCTGACTCAAGACGCAGAAACAAGCAAAGAAAGCATAGAAGTTACCACAACACCAAGACTTCCCCCTATATTTGTACAAGGAGTTAAGAACTACAATGAATTGATAAAACGGATCCAAATCGTTGCAGAAGCAGAACAGTATTAGACAAAGACTTTAGCCGATAATGTCGTCAAAATAAACTGCCAAATCCCTGAAACATACAGGAAACTGATTCGAGAATTTAAAGAACAAAACATTTACTACCACACATATCAAATGAAAGAAGAGAGGGTCTACAGAATAGTAATCAGATACCTACACCACTCCGCAAACCCAGACAACATTAAAAAAGAACTATCTAAGCTAGGACATAACGTCAGAAATATAATAAATGCACAACACAGAATCACAAAGCCACCCCTCAACCTATTTTTTCTAGATTTGGAACCCGCTTCAAACAACAAAGATGTTTATAAAATAAAAGGACTTCAGAACATGATAGTACAAATAGAACCCCCCCGCACAAACAAAAATAACATAATACAATGCACCAGGTGCCAACAGTACGGCCACTCAAAATCGTATTGTAATAATCCACATCTATGCGTGAAATGCGGAGGCCACCATAACACCACAACCTGCACTAAAACAAGAGAAACCCCCGCAAAATGTGCATTATGCGGAGGGAACCACCCTGCAAATTACAGGGGATGCGAGCACTATCAACGAATCTCCAAAGGGTATGCCAGAAACCACGGACAGGTCAACACAGCTTCACCGATATTTACAAACAATGCTTATACAAGAAACTTGGAACAACCTTTTTTACCTACTCAACAAAGAAGTTACGCGGAAACATAAAACAAAACACAAACAAAAGTGAAGACACAACTACTATACTAACCAAATTCTTAAATGAATTTAAAACCTTATTTAATCAGCTACTACAACAAAACAGTACGGTCCTAAATATGATTACAATGCTAATCAATAAAATCAAATAAAAATGGCAAAGTCACTGCGAATAGCCCAATGGAACGCCAACGGCCTTCCAAGCCATCAGAAAGAAATAAAAATATTTTTAGATAATAATTTTATAGACATGCTACTGATTAGCGAAAGGCATCTCACAAATAGAAGTTACTTTAACATACCAAAATTTAGTTTCTACCACACCAACCATCCCGATGGGACAGCACACTGGGGCTCCGCATTACTAGTTAAACAAACAATTAAGCATCACGAACTGCCAAAATATGAAGAAGAACATATTCAAGCAACGTCAGTACTAATACAAACACTTCTGTACGATTTAACTGTCACAGCAGTCTACAGTCCCCCACGACACAACCTAAAACAAGATCACTTTGAAAGCTTCTTTCAAACACTGGGACATAAATTAATTGCAGGTGGGGACTATAACTGTAAACACATGCTGTGGAGTTCGCGACTGTCTACAACTAAGGGTAGAGAATTAGCAAAAGTTATTCAAGATAAAAACTACCAGTTTATCTCAACGGGAACACCAACATACTGGCCATCAGACCCCAACAAGACGCCAGATTTGCTGGATTTCTTCATTACTAACGGCATCGCATCAACATACACAAACATTACACCCAGCTACGATCTGTCCTCGGATCATAGCCCAATAATAGCTACACTAAGCACATCTGCAATAAACAAGAAACACAAACCACACTTGCACAACTCCAAAACAAATTGGGACACGTATACGCAAATACTGTAAGAGAACATCGTACTATCCACCCGACTGAAAGAACCAAAGGAAGTCGAGGACGAATATAATAACTTTGTCGATGCTCTACAACAGGGCGCGAAAGCAGCCACTCCCAACATCGTACACAAGCAATCAATCAATAATATATCTCTAGAAATCAAAAAACTAGTATCAGAAAAACGAAGAGCCAGATCAACTTGGCAACGAACTAGAACACCAGATAATAGAGTTAAATATAACCATCTATGTAACAAGCTAAAAACCAAGTTGCAAGAATTCAAAAACAACTCTATTGCTACATATATTTCTAACCTTTCAAGGTTTGATAATTCCATTTGGAAGCCCATAAAAAACAGAATGAAACCATTAACATCATTTCCCCCCATACGGAAATACTCAACACCACCAGGTCCATGGGCAATAAATGATAAACAAAAGGCCGACCTCTTCGCAGAGTACCTAGCAGCGGTGTTTCAACCCCATAACAATGATCAGGTACAGGAAGTCGAACAGGTCCTAATTACGCCTATACGGGCACAACCATTAAAACTATTTACTCCAAAAGAAATTTGGGACGTAATAAATACCCTAAATCCCAAAAAGGCCCCCGGCATAGACCTCATTACAGCAAAAATGTTAAAAGAATTGCCAAAAAAAGGTCTAGTAAAACTCATGTATATCTTCAACGCAGTACTTAGACTCGACTACTGGCCTACATCACTCAAAATAGCCCAAATCATAGTGATACCAAAACCTGGAAAAAATCCGTCAGATGTCACTTCTTATCGCCCGATAAGCTTAATACCCACAATTTCAATTACTGGAAAGGCTTCTTCTCAACAGACTGAACACCGACTTAAATCCACAGGATTGGATCCCAAATCATCAGTTCGGGTTTCGACATGCACACTTGACAACCCAACAATGCCACCGTATAGTCAACATCATAATCAAGTCATTTGAAGACAAAAAATACTGCACAGTTGCATTCATAGATATCAGTCAAGCTTTTGACAAAGTGTGGCACCCTGGATTACTGTCAAAAATAAAAGAATCTTTCCAACCTGTTACTTCAAACTGATGAAGTCATATCTATAAGAACGCCAATTCGAAGTGAGAGTAAACGAAGCTATATCCATTCGACAACCAGTTTTATCAGGAGTACCGCAAGGTAGTATCTTGGGACCACTACTATATGTCCTATACACACAAGACTTACCTACAACAGCACAAACAACAACAGGCACCTTCGCGGACGATACCTCCATATTCTCAGCGCACGAAGATCCAGCAGTAGCATCCTCAAATTTACAACTCCACTTAAATTTAATAAACATATGGATGGAAAAATGGAAGATCAAGGCTAATGAATCAAAATCGACACATGTAACATTCACTCTCAGAAAAGGTACATGCCCACCTGTAAACCTCAATCAAGTAACATTACCACAAAGCGACAATGTAAAATACTTAGGCCTAACTTTCGACAGCAAATTAAATTGGAAACAACACATTAAAAAGAAAAGAACTCAGCTAGATTTAAAAGCTAAAGAACTCTCCTGGCTTATCGGAAGGAAATCCCGACTATCAATGGAAAACAAAATCTTGATCTATAAAATAGTGCTAAAGCCGATATGGACCTACGGCATCGAACTATGGGGATGCGCTAGCAAGTCTAATACAGCAATAATCCAGAGAGCTCAATCTAAAATACTCCGAACTATAACGGATGTGCCGTGGTATGTTTCGAACCACACCTTACACACAGACCTCAAAATCCCATATGTCAGTGAAGTAATCAGAAAAACAGCCACCAAACACCATACCAAACTCGAAATCCACCCAAATCCACTGCTGCAGCCTTTGCTTCATCTTCCAGAAAATAGAAGACTTAGAAAATGCTGGCCATTAGACATCAAAGAAAACTGAAGCAACATCACTGGATGTTAGCTTCTACAAGTCATTATCGTACATTATTCCCTTACCAATGTACTAGCCATCTAATTGGCTTATAGATTGTATTTTATTCGGATTGCCAATAAAAATTAAAAAAAAAAAACAAGAAAAAAAGTAATAAATGTAAAGCATGACTTAATAAGAAATAGTTTGAGCAATACAACTGAGACCACCCAATAAAGAATAATTAGAATTGAAGAATCACCTTGTTACACCCCGCACAATGCAACAGGTGGCCGGCCCACGTAGCTCAGTGGAAAGGTGGGCGTTGTAGTTATTATCTGTCCTCTAAAAATACTTTCGTATTAACTTCGATATGGTATGGAACTGAGCCTTGGTAGAGGATTTCTTCCCCGCTAATACAAACTTTTTCCAATTTCTTAAGCAAATAGTGTTCCAGCAACTGTATATCATTGTCTTTCATACTTCCTTCAATGAGCTTCTATACAAAAAACAACAGCTTGTGATGCTACGTAAGGCTGACAACCGTCACAGAAACTATCTCAATTACATAGTTTTATGTGCTGCGATATGGGTGAAACTGACACTAGCTTCCTTGCCATTGGGCCTCGTCGATGTTTCACCAAATAGTCACCACTTTTAAACCGCTTATAGCTTTTGGAGGGTACCGTTGTCACTAATTAAGTTCTGTTGAAGTCCAACGATCGATTGGGTTTCGACTCCTTTCACCCATTCGCTCAAAATTTGAATAAGTCGCCTTGTTGTCCTTGTGGGTCATATTTTATCGCCAGTTGCGAGTGTCTCTGCCGTCCAGACGATTTTTTTTGTGGGCCACTTCCAGTGTTTCTGCCATTCAGGCGACCTTGTGGGGCCGCTCTGCCACCAGGTCTGGGGATAGTCTTTTTTAGCTTACCAGGAAAATCTTTTGGACTTGGAGCTCTCCAAACTTCGTTACTTCAAGCTACATTTTGCCTTCATATCGGTGATGAGCAAATTACAACATTAGTAAGTGGAGGCAAGGTAAGTTCAAGCAGCCGGACTGACTTCAATTCCATTTTGACGCTTTAGCCGTCTTCTGGGTTAGGGGACTACCTTGTTAGGTGAGAATATATGATTCAGTGGTGTCTGACAAATTATTAATACATACTTTCTATGCCCCCCCTCCTCCCCGAATTTTTAATAATAATAATAATAATAATCTTTATTTAGCAATTTGCTAGTATTTCAAAATAAACACAACAAAATTTAACAAAAGAAAAATTTTAAATGAATATAAAAGAAACAGAAATATAGGTATATATATATGTGTGCGTGTATTTGCCTATACTATAATATAAATTAACACTGTAGCAGTCTTTGCCTTAGAGATCTTTTAAAATGTCCTATGTTGGTAATTGCCTTAATATCTAATGGTAATTTATTATATTCACTAATGCCCAGTACAAAAAGTGATCTTCTTCCTCCCTCAGTATTGGCAAATTCACTTCTTATGTCATTTCTATGCCTTGTTGAATAATTATGAACGTCGCTTCCCAGGCAGATTTTTTTATTTAAATAAACCGGTGTTATCGACATCTTCATCTTATGTACCATTGTCATTGCACTCAAATAAATCCTCTGCTTAATAGACAACCATGACAAACATTCTAGCATACACCGGATGGGAGTATATCTGTTACACCCAATTATCGTTCTCATTGCTTTATTTTGTAGGATTTGCAGCGACTGTATGTCCCCCTTGTTCACCAGAAATAACACAGTACTACAATATTCTAAATGAGGCAACACTATACTATTATATAAAGTCAGTCTTGAATTATAAGATAAATATACGCTTACTCGCCTCAATTGTCCAACCTTTTTGCCAACTTTTTTACATATATAGTCTACGTGATATTTGAATTTAAGCTTAGAGTCTATCCACACCCCTAAATATTTATATTTATCCACTTTATGTATTACCTCTTGGTCCACCTTTATACCACAGTCTTCTCGGTCATTACTTTGTTGTTTACCCAATATCATACACCTACTTTTATCCGTGTTTAATTTTAATTTGTTAGTTTTTAACCACAGATTAACTTTCATTAGATCTTCATTTAAAACATGCACAATGTTATCCACCTCGTCACCTGAATAATAAATAAGTGTATCATCAGCAAACAGATGTATAGAACAATGCTGTATGGCATTTACGATATTATTTATATAAACAATAAATAGCAGAGGGCCGAGAATACTGCCTTGGGGTACACCATGTTCTGTCTTTAAACTATTTGATTCACTATTACCAACCCTTGTAATCTGATCTCTATCAGTCAAATAACTTTCAAACCAACTCAACACCACACCTGTTATACCATACGATCTCATTTTGTTTATTAACACTTTTCTGTTAACTGTTTCGAAAGCACGCTTAAAGTCAAGATACACAGCAATCACTGTCTTTCCTGTGTCCACTGTTTGCTTCCATTCAGATATTACCAGTTGTAATGCTGTTTCACATGACCGCTTATCTCTAAAACCAGATTGTTGATCGACTAATATGTTCCGCTTCTGTATAAAGTCTAAAAGTTGTTCATAAACAATTTTTTCCATAATTTTGTCGCACACAGATAGTAAGTTGATTGGTCTAAATTCACTACAATCCATTGCCTTCTGAACTTTTGGAATTGGTACCACTGTTGACTTCTTCAGCTTGGTAGGAAAAACACCTTTTGATAGACTAGTATTTATCATATTTAGTAAAGGATACCCTATAGCATCGATCAGTTTATGTATAATCACCAAAGTTAATTCATCTGGACTATTTTTCTTTTTAATGGATAAGATAACTTTCTGAAGTTTTGCTAGACTAATGGGTTTAAAAGTATGAAATTCTTCATCGATTTGATAATGAATGTCGTTCACATCTGACTGTTGTACGTTTTCAATACTATCAACTATAGTTTTGATACTCTCTATAAAATAACTATTAAATGCATTGGCTACATTCTTATCACCTGAGATCAATATTCCATCTCTCATAATTTGCTTTATTACTACTTGTTCTTCACTTTTTATCAACGATTTTAATACTTTCCATAATTTTCGTGGATTTTGTCTGTTGTCTGCAATAGCCCTTTCATAGTACTTTTTTCGTTCTTTTCTTAACATTTCTGTTAAAGAATTTCTTACTTTTTTATACCTGTTCCATTCTTCGGTGCTATTTGTTATTTTACACCTTTGATATATTTCATATTTTAATTTCCGTTGTTGTCGTACCTGCTCGTTAACCCATGGTAACTTCCAAACATAACCATCTGCTGCATTTACTTTAGGTGCATACATATCAAGGGCTGCTATTACGTTATTATATACAGTATTAAATAAATTGTCTACATCGGTACTATTATACTGCCAACCCATATCCATCAATGACAATGCAATCATTCTCATATTGTTATCATTCAGTTTTCTATTCAGGACTGAGCAATTATTTGTAATCTCCACCTTGCTTTTCAAGTATACACATAGAGTTTCGTGGTCAGTTAAGATTTCTTCCTCTTTAACCTCTACTTTCAGGTCTGGAATATTTGTTACTACTAGATCTATCAAAGTCTTAGAATTGCATGTCACTCTGGTTGCTTTTGTTACTACTTGTTTCATTCCTAATAAATTAACCTCATTAACTAACCTATTTCTATAAAAGTCATTTTCAGCAAACCAATCGATGTTAAAATCGCCCATTATAATGCAGTTCGATCTCTGTAATACTTCATCATCAAACCACTCCGATATAGCATCTAAGAATATATTTGAGGCACTACTGGGTGAATGGTAAATACTTGCTAGATAGTATTCAATTCCACTGTACTTGAAGTTAATTATTAAACACCATGTGTTATTCTGAATAACATATTCCTTATACACTCGAAACTGAATTTCAGATCTAATATATATTGCAACACCACCTGTATGTCTGCTATGTGAAACGGACTGAACAAAAGAATAGTTCCTAATTTTTAGTTCGCACACGTCAATGTCCTCAGTTATATGAGTCTCAGTCAAACACACAAGAAGGGGCTTTGAATCAATTACATAATAAGATATTTCATCGAAGTTTGTTGTGAGACCCTGCGAGTTAATACACAAAACCCCACTATTCACAGTCTTTTTTTGCTTTAATTGCTATGCTCTATAATTTGTTTTATTCTTTATAGCTCCTTCAATTTTCTTTCTCACCGGACACTCCATATTGTATGATGCATGATTCGCATCCAGATCCAACCTATACTTTGTGTTAGACTCAGTACAATTAATGCACTTCATTTCACTACTCTCACACTCTCCGGATTTGTGAGATTCGGATCCACATTTGTGACAAACTTCTTTATTTTTACATTCTGCTGCAAAGTGGTTAAATCGTCCACATTTATAACATCGCATTACATTAACGTATTCGTAAACATTACATCTGTTCCAACCAATATTAAGTTTCGCTTCCTTCATAATTTCACCAAATATTTCTCCATTCAACTCCACAATAGCCATATACTTAGTTTTCATTTTCTTTACAGCCAACACATTAATCGTTTTAAAATCTTTTGTAAATTTATTCTGTTTTACGATCGCCTCAGTAATTTCCTCCTTCGTTAGGTTATCTGATATACCAATTATTTTTACCTTTGGATTAATTGCTTTTGGTATTTTTACATTGTAACTCTGTCCTAATGCTTCCTTCACTTCCTCTTTCAGCTTTTCCCTATCATCATGAGAATTACATGCAATAACTATTCCACCATCTTTTAGTGTCTTAATTCCCTGTATTCCTATTGATAACTGTTGCGGTTTAATTTTATTCATCAGTACTTCTTTTGTTACTCCAGCTTCCTGTACTACCCTTGGTTTAACTACAATAATCTCATTACATTCTTTGACTTCTTTAACAACTTGGCTATATAACTTATTCTCTTTTTTATCCCCTGTAGATGAGTTACTCACTGTGTTTTTGATTTCATTCAGTTCTCTTCTTATTACATCCATTGATTCAGCTAATTTGCTTATGACATTAGCACATTCCACGCACACTATTTTTAAGACCCGATTTTTTAAAGGTAAACACCGATCTTCCGTGGCTGATAAGCCTAAGCATTTCTTGTGCATAGGCAGCTTACAAAAATCACAAAAGCAGTTCTGATCACTATCATCTACTTCATCTTTACATATTTTGCAAGTCATCATGTAATCAATCACATATCCATAACCTCAAAAACTGTATTTCTTCTAATTGGGCTTTTAATAAGGCACTTATAACTTTGCAAACACTTACACATATGTCCACAGTCTGTACAAATACTATTAAGTACTTCATATGAATTTAACTAAACTTTAACTTTTAAAATTCATACGCACTATTTGACTAACCTTTTTGCTAGCGGCAACTATACCAGAGCAAAACGTATATGACCTAGATAGAACTAGCTACGTTTTCAGTACCTCGTCCCTGTGCCACTGTAGCTAGCTGTATGTATTTCGGCTTTGTTACCTATCGTAAATGCGTTTTAAAGTAACAAACAACATTCTTTCAGTATTCTCTTTTGACCACAGCTCTGCTTATGCGGTCAGTTAGTAGCTGAAACAGTTATACATTCTAAGAATTTCCTATTCACATTGACTCTTAAATTGGAACGTTAGCCTTGGCCAAATCTTATTACAGTTTTTCTGGAGGTTATTTTCGTTCCGTTTATACAATATTTACCCCTTTGCTCCTCCACTTCAACTGTTGTCGCTTCACCTCGCTGGAAAATTCATGTCGTGTGTCATAAATAAGCACTTTTTTCTCTTGCTACATAAATAGCTAGATAATAGTTATTTGTACAACTAGTTTTGAAAGTCACACTTTTTTTCACGAATTTGCAGTTTGATTAACGATGGTGAAGCTCGAGTTTATCTAACAAATGAGTAAAAAAAGTTGCTTTCATATGTGTTGTACACGTTATTTTTTTGCATTTTGATCTCTTGACTTTGGAATTCACAACTGTCAGATTGACAATTCACAATTTCAATAAAATAGTTTAAAAAAAATGTTACTTTCTTCATGATTTTTCGTTTAAAAAAGATGATTTTGCTAAAAGTGGTAATTTTTATATTACAAGTTTACTAAATAGCATGAGCACTTGCTCATAAAGGCAGATGGGCTGTGAGGTTAAGTTTTTCTCGTAACAACTGCTAAAAAAAAGAAATAGTATATTATGTTACAAGTTTTATAAACGTCACTTTGGTCACTAGTTTTTTTAGGCACAAGCGGAGCGTAGCGCAACGGGTGTTTAATAAATTAGTGTTTAGATGAGTTTATATGATGTGTTACATACTATACTTTTTCTACGACCACAAATTTAGACAATATAACATCATATTATTTCATTAAGATTTTGAATATTAGGTTACGTCAAATTATGCTCTACAAACATCAGTTGAAAACTACTTGAGTTTAGTTTTGGCTGTGGCTAATAAAGCAAATACTGTTTGAACGTAACTTCACCCTGTGACTAAAACATCGTTGCTAACTTCAGCCAGTGATTAAGAGGCTCTTTAGTCACAGGGTCACTTAGTGACGTGTATGTTAGTATGTCAAATGCGATTTTAGTTGCAGGAGTTTAATAACAATGTGTACATAATATAACCATCTAAGTAATGATTGTTTACTGCTAATTGCACAATGCTGTGCCTTATTATATCTTCTAGTTTGTTCTTCTTCTTCTCTTAGAGTCACTACTTCTAGCAAGTAGCGATGTTAGGATTCGATTCTAGTTCTGGTATTAACTGGATTATTTGCCGGATCCAATTGTGGGTGGCTTCATTGCATTTTAACTAGTAAACATCATAAATACTGTACTAAAGATGTTAGAAAGTGACGATTGCAACATGGATGTTAAACAACACAAATTGTATGTATATAATTTTAGGAATGGCATATTTAGAAATATGCGTGGAAAACATACGCTTCAAGAAAGTGACAACGAACTCAACAGCCACAATCGATACAAGCTTAGGATCAATCAAGGCTTTTGTATACGAACCTGTCATCGACTCGACCTCTTTTGTGAGGCGCAGCGAGTCCAGCCAAAGCATAGGCACGTACTCTAGCGCGTATTCCATCAAGGACACTCATCAAGTCCTCTTTATTTCTGGGCCTGAACCTGCGCAAGAAAAAGAAAAGGAGATTAAAAAATCCGAGTATGGCAGCTAAGGCACGATTTCAAACACCCACTGCAATATTTATGTCTGTAGGAAACTCAGCAGTCCACCACCGCTATTTGCAGCATCTATCCAGTTCCCCTTAAACCCCAACCACCAGCCCCACCCGCCCATCTTTATTTTTAACGTCCAGGAAATGAGGATCTGCGTCGACCCCCTGCTGTGCAGATGGATGCTGTACGCACCCAGGCCGGTTAAGAAGGCGGAAGTCTATGGTGAGTCATTATTCGTGCTAAAATCACAGCAGTATCCATTTGATTTAGTAGACCCACAGCAGCGCAAAAATCGTAACATTTCGGAGGCCAGCGGAAGCATTATGGAGACGCCTAGGAGAGCCGGTACCCCACATGAGTCCGTTCACAGCAGCTCCGATAGGGAGCATATATACATTCCTCCACCCACACAGAAGCTTAAAGAATCTGATGCGTTAGATGTGGGTTGGTTGTAGTATTGTTGTTCTTGTAAAAACAATTTTTTTTAGCTTCAAGAAACGGTGTATAATTTTTTAAAGAAGTGGTTTAGCGTTTGGAAAAGCATGCTATTAAATGGAGAGATTGCACCATGCACTATTTACTTTCCCGTGGACTCTCTGTCTGCAATTGGTTCTCAAGGTGATTGTTTTAAAATGTATAAGCTCTTTTCTTATTTTTATGTAACTAGGCATTCAGGAGGCTCTACAGGAAGCACTGGGGAAATCCCAATCCCCGGAAATTTTTGTTGTGATGCTGCCTTTTACTACCATTTATAGTGCTTCCCAGCGGAGAGGTTTATCAAAGTGTTTGACGCATTTGCCTATCAAGTTACCACCAACCATGTGGGCTAGCAGTAAGTATTTCAGGTTTTATAATTCACTTCTACCCACATGCAAACAAGTACTATTCATGTATACATATTATTTTTAAACTATTTGGAAACATGTTCAAATTCTAAACAAAACAAATGCAGCTTCTCTCGTAATTATATTATATGAAAAACTTTAAACTTGTTATGACAAACTTGTGGGCGGTTTATGAACTAATAAAATGAACCTTAATAATAAATTACAGAAATAAAGAAATTATAATATATCAATATAAATATATAGTAATGGTATATTGCTTACAGCAATTCTGGTTGCATAACTAACACACAAACATGAAAGAAAGATTCAAATAGGCCCAGAATTGGTATTAATATTTATTGCAACAATACGTAACAATTAAACATTGGTAATTATACAAGATCTGATTAGCAGTAATTTAATTAGCAGAGGTTAGCATGAATAGAACAGTATCGGTAGGGTTGCGTTTACCTTATTTTTCAATATGTGTGCTCGTTATGGCAAATGCATCTAATTTATGGTGACTGACAGATTAAATATTGTAACGTCAAGACAAGAATATGATTTCGCTTAAATACAGAGGTGTTTCGAGGCGTTACAAAAGTTGTATGCAGCGTTAGTAGTAATATTCGTTATGCCAACAATCGGTAATGCAGCTGAAGGGTAAGGAAGCAGTGTAAGGAGGCATAAAATGCAAAGAGAATTGAAAGGCAACCTAAAATACAAGAAAGACAACAGTGCAGTGCTAAATAAACTTATTAAACCAGTGTTAATTAAAAATAAAGTGAAAATACGAACAAAGTGAGGTTATAGTGTCCCCAAAATGACATGCAAAAAACAATTTTTAACTTGTTGCTCTGTTACCTAGATGTTCTATTGTCATTGTTTATTACCGAAGCCAAGCAAGAAGCTGTTTGTAAAGATTGGCTCTCAAAAGTTGATTAATTTTGAGTATTTAAAGTTATTATTTTGTGCCAAGTGGTGGTTTTATTTTATCTCCAGTGTGCACAGTCCATTTGTACGAATTTTCATCAAGTTATAAAGTGCCATCCCAGAGGAAATTGAGTTGGAAGTTACGCCCACTTAAGTACAACTTCGGGGCCAGTTTTTGTCAAGTTTTAAGGCAGCAGCCGGTTGAAAATAGTGTGCAGTGTGTAGATTGGTTCTTCCTTGTGGCTTACAAGCAAACAGGAGCAGCCGGGAGCATTCCAGAAACGAATTGCGAGTGTGGCGTCACTAAACAGTGTAATCCAGGTTGAAGTTCCACATTTCGATGTCGATTTGAACACCCAGGGAGCTCCGAAAGGCCTACAGCAGTGTGGTCCAGCTGAAGCATTCATCGTTTGAGGTACAGAGACAAGCAGAAGTCGCCAGGGTCTTTCCAGAAAGGAATTATCGCCGTAGCGTCCGTAAAAAGTGCGGAATCCGAAAAGGAAGTTGGCCATCAACAAAACAATTGCAGGTCCGCGTCTTCTCTGACTTCAATAAAGGAAACAAAACAGGTTAACCATACTACTTGATTTAAATTACATTGCTATTTATTACCTGGAAAAAATTATAGTGAGGTTTGCGGTGTTAAGACGTGAATTGATCGCACCGACGGTTAAACCCGAAATTTTAGGCATCGTCGTGCAAATTAATTTGCGGAGTTTTGATAAATTAGACAAATACGTAAACCGGAGTGGTACGGTATAAAGTGGAATTGAGGAAAGGGAAGTAAAGGGCGCAAATTCCCTTAGTGAAAACGGTAATAAACGAATACAAAGTGTACGCAAATAGGCGAAGGTCGAAGCAACGAGCGCCAGACGCGAAAGGTCAAACGCCGCGCGCGTAGATAAAGTGTAATCTAATACAACAGCGCTAGCAAATTCATTCAGTGAAAAACGGGGGCGGTCAATGCCTAAATAAATAAATAAATAAGGTGACGAATTAAATAAGAAAACGGAACAAATACACATGAACTTTACCGAAAAAATTGAAGGACGACCAAGAGCGAAAAGTGTAACTGGTGTAATAGATCCATATATAAACAGGAAAAGAACTCGAGAAGACCCTGAGGAATTCGATAAATGGGAAACTGAGCAAATACACCTTCAAAAAAAAAATATAAAAGCACAGAAAACCCCAAAAAACCAGAACCCAACGCAAGTAAAAAACCTAAAAGAAGCGAAGCTGCCACAGGAAGTGGAATTGAAAGAGATGGACGCAGTTTAAAAAAAGCTGGACGAACTACATACTGAGGCGAATAAAAATCACGCGGATTTGAAAGCAGAAATTACGAAAATGAAAGAAGAATTTCAGAACGCGAAAATTGAATGGGAAAAGAAGGCGGAAGAATGGAGAGTAGAAAAAGTAGAACTTGGCAATAGAATCAAGAGATTAGAAGAAAGGATTGAGAGACAAGACAGAGACAAACGCAGAAATAACGTGGTGATAAAAGGAGCACAAATAGAAGAAAACCAGATGGAAGAAAAAGTAGAACAACTATTACGTGATAAGCTCAAGATGGTGGCAAAAGTTAAGAAAGGATACAGTGTGAAAGGAAAAGACGATAAGAGAATAATAATTGCAGAGTTGGATACATGGGAAAATAAAAAAGAGGTTATGAAGAGGAAAGGACTGCTAAAAGACTCAAACATTTTTATCGAAAACGATCAAACCTTCGAGGAAAGGAAAATTCAAGCCGAACTACGAAAGATTATGAAAGAAGAAAAAGAGAAAGGAAAAATAGTTAAAATGGGTTACCAAAAAATTATCATAGAAGGAGTAAGGTATGACTGGGACCCAAATAAGCGTGCAATAGTTAGATTCGAGCCAAAAAACGAATAGCCATAGGGAAAAATAACAACGAACCACATAGGATGACCAAGGCGAGACATGGAATTATGAATATGGGAACAATGGGTAAAAATAAAGAAGAAAAAGACAAATTACCAAAAAAAAGGAATAAAAATAAAGAACTTACTATAGGAACTTGGAACGTGAGAGGATCGTTCGAAGAGGGAGCATTAAGAAATTTAGTAACGGAAGTAAAGAAATACAAATTAGACATAGTTGCATTGCAAGAAACTAAACAGAAAAACAATGAAATTATGGAAATAGCAGAATATGTATTATTCCATAGTGGCGGGATAAACAGAAGATTTGGTACTGGGTTTCTAATAAGTAGAGATTGGCAACACGCAGTGATCAACTTTGAACCGATAACGGATAGAATGTGTAGCATAAGACTTCGGGGAAAATACCAAAAGATAACCATCATAAACATACATGCCCCAACAGAGGAAAAGACACTGGAGGAGAAGGAAGAATATTATGATAAGTTAGGCGAAGTGCTTCAAAAAATACCTAAATACGACTTGAAAATTATAGTAGGTGACTGCAATGCGAAAGTAGGGAGAGAGGAGGAATATATGCCAACCAACGGAAGGTTTAGTAAGCATGCAGAGAGCAACGATAACGGGCTGAAATTGATAGGATTTGCAATAGAAAGAAATATGAGAATAATGAGTACAAACTTTCAACGGAAAGACATCTACAAAGGGACATGGACATCCCCCGATGGCAATACTATTAATCAAATCGACCACATTCTAGTAGAGGAAAAACATGTGAATACAATAACTAATGTTACAAGCTGCAGAGGAGCGGACGCTGATTCCGACCACTACCTAGTTAAAATAAAAATAAAACAAAAAATTCCAGATAATAACAACAAAAAACAGGCGAGGATAGAAAGATATGACATCAGTAAACTACAAAGCGAGAGAAACAGGGATAAGTACGCAGAGAAACTAAGTGAAAGTATACGTGTAAACGGAGAAAGAGACAGTGTAGAAGGGAAATGGGAGAAAATAAAAAATGCCATAGTAGGAACAGCAAAACACATACTTGGAAGAAAATGCGGAAGCAGAAAAGATCACTGGTATGATGAAGAATGCAAGAAAGCAGTGGAGGAGAGAACACAGGCTAGAATAAAAATGATAAATAAGGGGACGGAAGAAGCAATGCAGGAGTTTAGAAATAAAAGAAGAATAGCAAAGCAGATATGCAGATCAAAGAAAAGGGAATATAAAGAAAAAGAGTTGGAAATTTTGCAAGAAAACTACAGAACCAAAGAAGTTAGACAATTTTACCAAGGAGTGAAAAAGAAAAAGTGTGGTTTCCAGACAAAACGAATCTACTGTAGAGACAAAGAAGGTAATCTAATAGTAGACGAGGAAACAGGGTTGACAAGATGGGCGGAATATTTTGAAGATACACTGAACGCCATAGAAGAAGTTGAGAGTGAACTAGAAGAACCAGTCGCAATACCTGATGATGATGGAAGAGAAACGATAGCACCACCTACCAAAAGCGAAGTTAAAACAATAATTGAGAAACTAAAAAACAACAAAAGTCCAGGAGAGGAGGGTATCAATGCAGAACTAGTAAAATATGGTGGAGAGGCGATACAGGAAGAGATATACAAGTTAATCAAGAAAATTTGGCAGGAGGAAGAAATGCCCAAGGCATGGTCAAATGCACTAATATGTCCAATTTTTAAGAAGGGGGACAAAACAAAGTGTGGAAACTATCGGGGTATAGCACTTTTAAATGTAGTTTACAAGATTCTAGCAAGTCATATCAAGGATAGGATGATAATGTACGTAGAACAGAATATAGGAGAGTACCAATGCGGCTTCAGGCCCAATAGATCGGTCACGGACCAAATTTTTACCCTTAGGCAAGTGCAAGAAAAATGCCACGAATATAAGATTGGAATTTATGCCGCATTTGTGGATTTCAAACAGGCGTACGACTCTATCAATAGAAACCAACTGTACAAAATAATGCTCGAGTTAGGAATCCCAACAAAGCTCATTAAATTAACTAAGATGACGTTGACAAACACAAGCAATAAAATTACAGCAAACGGAAAAGTATCGAGATCGTTTAATGTAAATAAAGGGCTACGTCAAGGCGATCCACTATCGGCGATGCTTTTCATCTTAGCAGAAGAATGGATGATAAGAAAAAGCGGAATAAACAGGGAGGGAACTGTATATAATAAAAGCCACCAAATTATCGCTTATGCAGATGATTTGACCATCCTAACACGAACAAAGCTGGAGTTGAAAGAGATCCTGATAAAGATAGAAGCAACATCAAAGATTTTAGGGCTAAAAATAAATGAAAATAAAACGAAATATATGGAGATGAGCGGGGAAACGGATTTTAGACCTAACACATATCTGAATATTGTAGGGCAGGAAGATAAGCAGTATAATTTTGAAGAAGTAGAGCAGTTTTGTTTCCTAGGAACGATAATAACTCGAAATAATGACTACAGCAAAGAAATAAATGCCAGAATAGCAGCGGGTAATAAAAGTATGGGTGCGCTGAGTGGTTTAATCAGGTGCAAAAGTGTGTCACGTGAAGTTAAACTGAAAGTGTATAAAACGGTTATTCGGCCGGTAGTAACCTATGCTAGCGAGGTGTGGACAATCTGTAAAAAAGACAGAGAAAATTTAGAGGTGTGGGAAAGAAAGGTGTTGCGAGCGATTTACGGGGGAAAGAAAGTGGGGGATGAGTGGATAAGAAGGACAAATGCGGAGATCTATGAACTGTATGGAGAACCATTGATAAGCGACATAGCCAGATCCCAACGTATCAGGTGGCTAGGACATGTGGCGAGGCTCCCAGAGAACAGGACTACAAGGAAGGCGATGGAAGGAAGACTCTTGGGTGTAAAAAGAAGAGGGCGGCCTAAGAACAGATGGCTAGATGCGGTTGAGGATGATTTAAGGACTTTGGGCATAGGAAGATGGAAAGAAACGGCACAAGATAGAGGGAGATGGAGAGCCATAGTGCAACAAGCCTTGGGCCTACACGGCCTGTAGAGCTTTCTATATATATATTTATTACCTGAGGTGGAATTGTTAATTGTTGGTGATTTGCGATCATATTACGCTGAATTTTGGGGATCTTTGACAGCTCTGTTTTGCCTTCCATTTTATAGGTTATCTGCTACTCGTTTTAAAAATATGCATTTGCTATAGAAGAGTAAAAGTTATACTCAAGAATTAAAGTTATACTGTGTGTTACAACCTAACCCTGAGATATCCGAGTTTTAAAATAATAGACTGTGCATACATTTAAATTAGCTGCCTGATGCAGTCATGTATTCCTATTCATACACACCTATAGAAGTAGTTACCTGCTATAATTGTATCAATAACCGCATACCCACATGATTTATGATATGTGTGTGAGTGAAAAGTTTGATTAGACTATGAGACATCAATGATCTAATTTAAGGAACAATGTATAATCTGTATATTGGCTTGTAAAAAGGATATTTTGCAACAACACAAGGCCATCTTGTTCAAATCTATCCCAAAAATTTCAAAATAGTTTCATTCTAACTTTAAAATCAACTTATATGGAAAAACGATTTTTATTTTCAAAATACAACTGCTAGGAGCAATTTCTGTTGTTTAAAAAAAATCTGAAACATTTAATCCCTTCTCCCTAGTAAGCTATTTTCTAGAAAAAGCAAAAGTATAGAATACTGTGTAAAAAACATTAATATATTTTATTGAGTTTTATACTTTCTTGCAACATTATTGCACCAATCATAAATAAAAATAGAAATAATGAAGCTTGTCTTTAAATTTCTGAAAAAAAATTTATTTAATATATACTTAAAAGATAGATATCTTCAAGTTCTCCATTAAAATGTTTTTAGAAAAATTATTTACAGTTTTTTTCTACAGACAAATCGGGCTTCCCATGGATTATTTCAGTGTTGGATATGAGTTGTTACACATTACAAAACGACAAAAAGCTGAATTTCTTGAAACCCTTCTCCTTGAATGCCACCATTGGGGTGTCTACCAAATCGGGCAGCTCCGACAGTAGTGGACTGCCAAAACCAGATGTAACCGGCAGTACC
The DNA here is from genome assembly GCA_940337035.1 of Agriotes lineatus. NCBI lineage: Eukaryota > Metazoa > Arthropoda > Insecta > Coleoptera > Elateridae > Agriotes > Agriotes lineatus. Next base: position 91,039 of record CALNHX010002789.1, read on the forward strand.
AGCAGAGATGGTGCAAGTACTGCGGCAGCCAAGCCGAGAAATTCTGACAGTACTATAAGCGCTGCAGACGTGTCGTCAAATTATTATGATATGAAGTCCGACATTGGGCCATTAGGTATCTGCGTGCACATTGACATGACGTCTATCACTATATCGATCTCACAAGTTCAGGTATTTGTTACTAGGGCTATAAGGTATTCTTGTACTTAATAGACTGCTCTAGGTTTGCTTAATAGCCAGCATACTGTATGGATTAACGGAGGTTGTTAATAGTCTATTGCCGGAGAAATCCAAGGAGAATCCCAAATCCCCAGAGGTGGTGCAGAGCATTCTAGGGTGGAGTTCCACCGTGTCGCCCACATTGCTGCGGGAGAGCACTATGGATTCTGTTAGTGAACAAACCCCACCTATTGCGACAGTCACTGGTAACATAGAGAGTGACAGCGTGAGGCTAACTGCGTGGATACAGTGGACTATTGCGCGTTTTAAAATCCAGATGTTCGCTCACGACACCAAGAACCTTGCGGCGAATGACGTATCGTACCTCTATCACCCAAATCTGAAGTTAGTTTTGGACGCTGAAGATATCATGTGCTCCGTTGATTTTCAAAGCGTCTACTTGAAGATTAAAAGCAAAGTGGCCTCTGCTAATATTCAGCATTTTAAACGGTAATATTTTATTTTGTGTATTTAGTTAAAAAGATACGGTTGATTGTTGGAATGCAGTCATATTGGGGTAAGTAAAAAAACAGTCCAACATGACACGCTACACTCTATATTAGTAGGAGAGCTGGTGACATTTTTTAGTGATTATTTACTTAAGGCCTATTTTTTGAGAGAATGTTGGGGGAGGTATGTATAAGTGTCATCTCTAAGGATTATTTTTGATAGCGGTTTCGGAGGGAGGCAGAACACCCCCAATTTGCACTGTCAGTATATGTCAAATTTGAGGTTAGCAGGTTAGGTTTTGCGTCAGTTCTGACACAGATTGACGTAAAACCTAACCTATTGATTGGTTGAGGACTCAATGTGAAAGGGTTTCTAAATTTTAAATTAATTATTTGTAGTCATAAACAAATACAACAAATTAATACATTGCACCAAGTCCAAAGGGTTAAATTTTCATAAATTATTTTGAATGTGCAACAATAAGTTGTAGTCTTGAATCAATCTTTAAAAAATCAACGAGCATTCGAAATTAGACAAATTTATATGTGCGTATTTATGGCAGAGTAATTCTGTGGAAACAATTGTGCGAAGTATGAACAGGTGTGTTATCGGTGAATGATTCGGTCGGGAATATGTTTTCTTCAACCATTAGTGATCGTAGCACACTGATGAAGACATCTGGAGGTGCTACAACACATGTTCGAAGCGTTGGTGGGATTTAAAAATTTGGAGGAGGCAAGTGGCATAGTTCTGGAACTATGATTTGGGTCGACAGCTTGCAGCAGGCTCAACTGGAGGTGGTTCTTTTATTCAAAGGCATTCGAACACATTGCAGCAGAGCAAAGTGATGTGCAAGCACAATTTGATCCAAAATGACCGGCGGTTTGCGATGCGCTTTTCAGTGATTTTGCCGGTCATTTTGGATCAAATTGTCAACGCGTTTGCATGTTCATCGTTTGTGGCAGTGATTGGACGTCCGCTGCGTTTTTCGTCATCAATTACGGCTTTTCGGGGCTTGCAATCACGAAATGTTATTACCCATTGATTCACAGTAGTCCTATCAACAGTATTGTTATCATAAACGGCCTTTAAACAGCAATGAATCACGTTTTCAGCAGTTAAAAATTCTTTAACCGCGCGCTGTTTAAGTCGCGTTGACATAGCACGTGAAGACATCTCCATACTTCCGCTACTAAAAAAACAAACTGGGGAACGAAACTCCTTCAAACTTGGCATGCGCATAAAGGAAAGATGTGACCTCCGAATACAACCATGCGCATCTCTATAGGTCATTGCGTTCGCATTCTACAAGCATGTGTGCATTACTTTTCAGCCCACCCATGTACCTTAGTACAAAGTCCCTTCGGTAAGAATTTATAGGGCCTTGAAGATTAATTTTTAATTTTTTTGTTAATTTCCACAAATGTAGAGATATCAATTTGAACTTTGATATACTGAAATGGTCTTTAGCCCGGTACACAACTCTGCTTGTAGATTCAATAATTAAAGCAAGTCAATAAAAGCACAGAGCTGGGGTAAGCAGGCATCTGTAAGAAGCCACATTATAAATTTGAATTTATGATTACATCGGTCAAGCATTGCCGATATTAAATGAAATTACTTTAGAATAAATGGCAATAATGCAGAGCTCAAATCGTAAATTAGATTCACAGTTTTATCAATTAACGTAAATTAAGAGGTTGGTGCAATGTAAAGCCAATAAATAATTCAAAAAATCTATCACCAAAGGGATTTATTGCGTGTAGGTTAATTAAATAAGTACAGTTCTATGAACTTTTTAAATATAGGTAAAAAGGACAGAATGTTCAATACAGTGCAAAAAGAGCACAATACTAGATCGAATAAGGCTAGAAGAAAAGGGAACAGTGATATTTGAAGATTGGTGAAATTCAGACAGGGTTTTATAAAACTGCAAGAAAATCACACTATAGGAAATGGACAAGATTTGTGTTTATATAAATAAGTCAGTGTAATGACACAAGTGAACAGACAATTAAAATAAAACTTCGTGAGTGGCGCTGGAGATAAATTACAAACATGAACAAACAATAATTTAGAAAGTAAAATTATGTACAGTTTTATAAATTAAGTTGTACATTTAGATGATAAGTAATTGCGTTGTATTCAGTTAACATCCGTTTTTATGTAGCCAGATAGGCAATTGTTGTTAACAAACAAAAAAAAACAATTGAAATAAATTAATTCCAGACAAGCCAATTTGTCTCCAGTTTATTTAACTTTTAAACCATTTAACAATAAAATAAATTAAAAAGAATTATACCGGCGTGATCAGCAGTTTATAGTGCACATGTGAGAGTGTGGGTAAAAACATCCAACACATAAAAAAATATTTTCTCCGGTGACCGCTTCCGACAAGATGTGGGGCTTCAGCCTAGTTCCAGAGCCTGAGAGAGGGTGTCAGCAGTTCCGCCCGGTGTGTACGAGACCAGCACAGCAGTTGCAGCATCGCAGGGGTTCAGCATCCAGCCGCAAGCATCAGGAGAAGCTGTCTGAGGAAGTTGCCGCAGCCTAAGAAAGGTCAGGTTAGTGGTGCCAAGCAAATAAGCGTGCTAGAGCTACGAAATTTACCATGAGGAACGAGCCTTATGAGAGGAAGCCGATCCCAGTATTACAATACGTCAAAATAGAGCAGGAGTTCCAGAAATTGTGAAAATATAAGTTGAGGTTATGTTAGGGACGCGTTGAAAACATCTGAATTGCGAAGGAAGCCGCCAACGATCTAAAACAAAACACGATTAGGAACGCTTAATAAAGCGCGAGATTTGAATTACCTGTTAATTTGTTCATGGATTTGCTTTTAAATTCACTATAATCACACAGAAATGAACTGCACGTGGAATTGATTTGCTGATAGATATTATTGACAGCGCGCCGAGTCTGCGTGTTTCCTACTTCTGAATTTCATAGCCCAGTGGCGTAACACGGGGTTTTTTAATTTTTTTAACAAAGGGGTGAACCTAACCAGATTTTGAGTCCATGCCTATCGAAAGAGCTAGCCATAACTTATCTAACTTGCAGATGTGCGCAATACTACAAAGGGCAAAACACTGAATTCAATGAACCCATGGATACAGTTAGAATTATTTATTTTTAATCAGTAAAAATTTGATGTTAAAATAAAAATATGTGTAGGGTGTGTATTTATTTATTAAAGATAAATCATAATCATAATATAACATATAATCCCTTACAATACATACTTATTATTATGTATTGCAGTATTTAAAACAAAAATCATAAACTAGACTTGACTGTAAGGGGCACTTTATCTATCTTTAAAAACTTTTTTAGCTTTAACTTTGTTAGCTGTAACATTTTCAAAAATTTTAGGTTATTATCTGAAAGAGAATTAAAATACACATAAATAATGTACTCTTAGTTCATAAGCGTAAGAGCAACCGTTTACCTTAAAATGCCCATCAAAGGTTTTTGGTTGTCAATAAAACGTGCAATTATCAAGTAACCATGATCATAAAAACAATGGGTAATGATTGTGATCTAGTAAACAACAACAAGAAATCAATTAATGACGTTGGTGACATCAGTTTTTTGTCTTTTGTGCTTACGAAAATGGTGCGACATAACTAACCTTTCAGCATTGGAGAATTCGTTATGTAGCGGCATTTTCTTAAATAAAAGAACAAATTCTTGTTACTAATGTCATTAATTGATTTATTATTGTTTTTTACTGGATGACCATTGTTTTTGTGATCATGGCTACTTGATAATTGCATCTCTTAATGATTACCAAAAACCTTTGAATGGGCATTTTAACGTAAACGGTTGCTTTTATAATCCAGGCGCCAGGGATTTTGACATGACAAAAATACCCAAGTTGATGACATTTTGCACATATGTAGTTTTTTGGTTGCACTTTAAGAAAAAAAATGTTCTGCACTCTAGCGACTATGGAAAAGGTGGAAAATGCACGGAAAAAATTGGAAAATTGGAATTTTGCGAATGTCTTGGAACAGAGTGAAAATTTCTATATAGTATGTATAACCAAAATTGTAGAGCGCAACATTCTCCGTAAAAAAGGTCTCTACAAGTTTTTTCTAAAAATGCTTCGTTTTCAAGATATTTAGCAATCTTTGTCGACTTAAAATTTGCGCGCGAACTGTCCCGAAAATAGTAAAATTTCAAGCGGCGCTTGACTAAAATCGCTGTAACTCCTTTGTTTGTCAATGAAATTTCATAAACCAAATTTCATTTTAAAGGAAAAGCCTGAAATATTTGTAATACACAGTTGGTTCATGGTGAATTTTTTTTCCTATTATTGAGTTGTAACCATTGTTAATGTAGCTAAATAAAAATGGACTTTTATGGATTTTTACAATATTTACACTTCATTTAATCAAGTCACTGAAATGGGCTAAAGATTAAGTAGGCCAAACAAGACCCAACTACGTATAACATTTTTTTTCAAACTATCTTGGGCCAAATTCAACCAAGTTTTTCATATGTCCTTTTTTTAGGCTCTCGTGTTTTCCGGCAGTTGTGTTTCTAGCCGACATAAATCAAAGATATTATTTTTGTAAATGACATTATAGATGAATTTGTTCCCAAGAACCTGTACTTTCAGAATATATGCTAAAAACCTTATTCGTTAATGCTTTTATTCATCATTTTCTATATTTTTCGAAAAATTTGGAAAAGGCATAAATAGTAATTTATTATACAAGACGATAAAGTTAAATTTTATCCATGAGTGAATCGTTTAACGTCGAGACGAAGTCGAGACGTTAATGATTCAAGAGTGGATAGAAATAACTTTATCTTCGTGTATAATACAATATTTTTTTCTATAGCAAGAACTTTAACAATTTCAAAAGAAAATAATGACAGTCAATCACATTTCAAAATGTCAGTAGCGAGATTGGGTTGCTACGATAATACGAAGTTGTCATATTTAATTTAAACAAAAGTTAGAAAATTAAATTACTTTATCTATCCTTGATGTTAAAGTGCTACTTTATCTACCCTTGCTGAAAGTAAAACTTGACCTTTTGTTTTGAGTTGATAAAAGCACGCTTTAACATGTGCTATAGAAAAAAAATCTTTTAATCAGTCACATGAGTTTTCACAGGCGAATCAACTGCTGTTAATGTTGGGAATTGTAGTTGAGAGTCTGCTCTTTCTCCCTGTGGTATTTATTTTTTACCTAAATGTCTCAGCTCATTTTGAGATCCAAATTAAAGTCGTGACTTGGAACAACAACCCGCTGATAGCGATGATGATGAATTTTAAATAATGATAATTATAACAACATTTGCCACAGTAAACATGATAATAATAAAGAATATTATTACAGTATTTGTAATTTTTATAACAAATAAATTATAAAACTTTTTTTTTTTAATAAAATATGATAGCAATCATTTTCTCTACTTTTCTTCTTTTCCAGGTGTAGATAAATTTTGTTACAGCTAGAATACAAATGTATTAAACTACGCCATTTTATTTTTTAGCATTTTGAAAAGGGAGCAAATATAATGGTATACTATAATGATTTATTACATTATATTTTGCTAATATTTTTATTTCCATATGTAAATGTTGATTCACAACTTATATATTTAATATGTAAACTAAATGTACAGGATTATAGATGCTAAATTATAGATTATAATATTGAAAACACAAAATGTGCCTATCATGGCGAGACGAAAGCTATGACATTAACTATTATTATTGGTGGAGAGATTGTATCGATTTTTACATGAGCCATTTATTTGACAGTTGCAAAATTTACAGCAATTTAGGTAAATGTCTAAACATCTGCATCTATAAATTAAACATTTTTCACACGTACAGCTTGGGAGCAATTCTTAACACTCTCGTTAGAAAGGTTTAAACAATTTTGAATAATATTAATGCCGTAGTTTAATACACTTGTATTCCAGCTGAAAAAAAAGCAAATATTTGCTCTAATGATTATTTAAGTAAAAGCATAAAAAATTAGCCAAAATAAGGTCGAAAAATATTTTTTTACGATTATTAAAAAAGCTTAACTTTTTAGAAATTCATATCTTGGTCAATTTTTATCATACAGAATTAAAAAAAACTCAAATGTGCAGAATTTTCCTAGCTATTTTTTATTAGAAAGACTTTTTTATATCTATTAATGATTTTGCGTTATTTGCAAAAAACCCATTAATTTTACAATAATTTGTTTATAACAATTAACTCAGGCATTTTTCGAAACTGGGATCTACGGTAATCGATTCCGCGTGTGGAAAAACATTGGAAATTACTTTAACATCGTTATTTTTCCGAAATGTCGTAGAGCAGTATGCGAAAAACCCCTAATTTGTTAATAACAATAACTTTTTTAGGTCAAAAAACATAAAGATACATGGTCAAATTATATGCACACAGACAGTGCAAACGAAGTGTTTTCGAAGAAACTTGAAGCGACCTTTTTTGCAGATAATTTTGCGCTCTACAATTTTGGTTAGACATACTATATCGAAATTTTTCACTCTGTTCTAAGATATTCGCGAAATTCCAATTTTCTGATTTTCTCCGTGTATTTTTCACCTTTTCCATAGGCGCTCGAGTGCAGAATTTTTTTTTTTCTTAAAGTACAACCAAAAAACTACTTATGTGCAAAATTTCATCAACTTGGGTTTTAATGACATCTTTTGTCGATATTTTGTCTCCGGCGCCTGGACTATTAGGCGTAAGAACTAAGGGTACATTATTTTTGTGCTTTTTAATTCTCTTTCAGATAATAGCCTAAAATTTCAAAAAATGCTACAGATAACGAAGTTAGAGCTAAAAAAGTTTTCAAAGATAGGTAAAGTGCCTCTTACAGCTAAGTCTAATTTATGAAAAAAAATTTATTAGTGCAATATGTAATAGTAAGTATGTATACCAAAATTCAAATCGATATCTGTACAATTGTGGAAATTAACAAAAAAATAAAAAATTTAACTTCAAGGCCCTATAACTTCTTACTGAAGGGACTTTGTACGAAGGTATATTAAGTTTAATCGATTTATTATAACGTAACGAATCTATGACTAATCGATGTCCCATTCTTTTAGGAACACCCTGCATAAGGATATAACGGTGCTGGAAGGTCACTCGTTTTTTGACTAATTTGTTTTTAGTGTGTGTTATCTGTCACTTCCGAATTGACCTCCGTCTTAATAACTTTTGTTTTAGCTTCGAGTTGAACTTGATGTTTGGCATGAATTCACAAGTTAACGTAGACATTTTCTTGTTAATTTGATATAATACGGTAATCAATCATTTTGCAAACAATACCAGCACAAGCAATAACAACAATAACACACCTACCTACAAACAAACATGATAACATAATGCAATATCATGTAATATTATATGTGGATATATCAGCTTAAGCTGCCTTTCTAGTATCAATAATAATAATAATAAATTAATCTGGTATGAACTTGGTTAGGTTCATTTATGCAAATGAAATCAACAATTTTATATTAAACTCACTGTAATATCGAAGTGTTTGAAGCATCCCTGTGCGCGCAAAGCAGGTGTGGTTTACTAAACACTTAATGAAAGGCACCACTTTGTATCACTTGTTGCTTCTGTTGAGTGGCACCATTCTGGAAGCTAAGGAAGTTGACATTTTGGCGTCGTCGTATTGCGATTCGAGGGACTAATGATAGCACAGGGCAGTACTGGTAGGATTTCTGAGTATTATTCTACACTTTTTTTTAAATGTTGGATAGTCCGTGAAAGTTTGTAAATGCCGTTGTTTCATGTGATAGTTATGGTATTCCAAGATCTTGAGCATCGCATGTTGTAAGTTAAGCTAAGCAATTGCAAGTAAGGCAAGTGCAACCCTGGATTAATATCAACATTTCGAACCCGCGGGGGGTACGCTAAGCATTTTCTTATGTGCAAGTATGTAATAAATGATTAGCTAGAAGGGCAATATATATACTTTCTTTTGCTTGAAAAAAGCTGGCACCTTACAGTATGTCTTAGTTATGTTGCTTGTCTTTTACTCCTAGTTCTTTTAAATCTGCTTTCATGTCTTTGATCCACTATTTTACTGGATGCCCCCTTCTAGTTTTACCTGGAATTTCTTCTCGGAAAACCTCTTTCGGCATTCTTCTGGCATTTGTTGCAGATGGCCCAACCATCTTCGTCTCCTTTGTTTAATCATACTGACTATTGGAGCAGTGGCGTAACTTCAGATTTCGGGCCCCCTTGCGAAAATTTGTTGCGGGCTCCTTAATAAAAATAAAGTGGCAAAAACATCAATAATAATAATAATACATATAATAAATAATAATAATAAGATTCGGCACTACAGAACAATGTTTTAACTGGTTAAAAAATTAAAAGATTTCAAGCTATGTGCTTACGCCTGGCCGGCCATAATGTTTGCAGAATGTGTAATAACCTTTTGCGATTCCATTTTATCAGCTATTTCCGATTTAGCGGACAATAAAGAAGGTTTCCAATCTTTCCTAGTACACACTGTTTCTGACATAATTTTTAATTTATAGAAGCTTCTTTCAGCTGAAGCGACCAAAACAGGTAATGTTAAAAATGATAACAGTGCGGTCGCAATTTCAGGAAAAATTGATGATAAATTCCGATTATCAACTATTAAAAACTTAGCACGCTTTTACTTTTTTAGTTTATCTAGATTATCAGATTTTTTTACAAATGCAAATATGTTGATAAATTATATAATTATTACAATTAAGTCTACTCAAATCAGCCTTACGACTGCAGGAAATTCGCCACTTTCATTAACCTATGCCCGATATTACAAAAAAATCTATGTCAGCTTGAATTTAAAGGCCGGCAATTCAAAACTACTTTTGCCTTTTGCGTGGACATCCCATTATTATAAAAATAAATAACAATAGGAAGATTTTTCTGTTTGCGTTTATTGAATGAAAGAAATAAAAAATTAGGGGCCCTTCGGGGCTCCTCATGCTCAGGGCCCCCCGTGGCTGCGGGGTCTACGGGTACCAAGTTACGCCACTGTATTGGAGTGTCATTGAACATTGCATACACTTGCTCGTTGGTCCATCTTTTCCGTTCTCCTTCCCCCTTAATACCTCCAAAAATTCTTCTCAGCATTTTCCTATCCCATGTCATTAGCTTGTTAATATACAGCTTGTTTAATGTCCACACCTCACTCCCGTATTTAACTGCTTGTCTTATTATGGTTTTGTCTATATGCACTTTGACTGCTCGCGAAACTGAACCATTTCTAAGTACCCTGTTTAGTGACGCTGCAGCTCTCATTCCTAGTGATATACATCTTTCAATTTTACTGTAATGTTCACTAGAAAATTCTGCTCCAAGGTATAAAACACTTTCTGCTTGCTGGAAAATGTACTGCATATCTCTCGCCACGTTTTATTTTTAAGATTGATTGCTCTTTTGATTTTTTAAAGGTTATGAATTATAAATCTTGTGTTTACAGTTCAATAGTTATTTATTAACGTGTCGTATTAGGTATTTAAGACAGACAAGAAAAGTTTAGACACAAGACCGAAGGTCGTGTGTTTAATTTTTCTTAAGAGCTTAAGGCTACAGCCATATGTTAATTAATGTTTAACGTTAATAACATTTGAAAATGTTAGGATCAAATTTCAAATCGAACAATATTAATATATACATTTACTGTAATATCAGTTCTAAGCTGAGTGTCATATAATTTTATTGACTTCATTTGTAATCCATTCAAATTTATATAACAAACGAAACTTTTTTATTTTGATAACAAAAGAAGAGAAGCAGCAATGTATGGAAGCCAGGTCAGTTCTTAGGCTTAGTGATGAAAATGCAGGAGGATATGCCGACAGGAGAGCGGCAGGAGGACATCGGGTTTGCCAGTGTTACAATCACTAGAGCTAGCTGTCAACACACACATGCACTGTGGGGTGCTGTTCAGAAGAACAGATTAAAAGAAGGAAAAGTAATTGACTCACTAAAACTTAGTGCAAAAATTATACATTTAACATTGCAGATGAACACAGGCAACACGATACACTTCAACACTCCATCCCACTACATAACGGAAATAGTACTGACAACTCAGCCGATTGATTTCGTAGTGTCACCCTCGACTCTGCGATCTTTTTACACGGTGCTGGAGCCGCTTATGGATGTTTCGGAACTCAGGTCGGATGAACACAAGGGAGGTCACTGGCTTCTTCAGATCAGCAACCAGGATCTCCCTCTTATATACGTCGAATGCCAAGGGCTGCGCGTCATCATTCCATCTGCGGAGTTAGGAGGAAAAGGGGTTGAACACGACGTCTGCATGTTTCAAATCAACTCGGTGAATTTGACTCCGACTGCGGTAAATCCCATTTGTCGGACTCCGTGCAGACCTGACATTTATCAGCTGGCTGCTCAGTCTCGCATTTTGAACATACCAGGTAGGTATGTTATGGTTTTGCTTTTCGGTAATCGTCTAATCTCATAATATTTTAGGGAGTGAAGTGGAAGACAGACAATACCAATTAGACGTAACAGGAATGTGTGCTAACACAGGATTTGGGGGGACCTCGATCCTATTTTAAACTTGCAGGGGAGTTTTCCCACATTGCGCACCATGAGCGAGAACCCAGCATTGGAATGGAACAATTTGGAACAGGGACGGTTGAGCATAAGCCGACACCTCAGTTTTTGGCCAGTCATCAGGAAGTGTGTGCTCAAAGCAGTTGTTAAAAACCCATAATTGCCTTCTGTTTCTTAGATTTGATTTATCCATCATCGTTGCGCCGGCTATGATGTACAAGACCAATACTTTGGTGTGTGGCCACTCCATCGAATTGAACTGTGTTTCGGATGTGGAGATCAACCTGTCTCTGAGCCAAATTCAACTGGCGTCGGCACTTATTACAGAACTCTTTCTTATTCTTAAACCATTCTTGCTGTACCAGGAGGTGGCTAAGCGTCCTAGAATCAGGTTCCCGTATCCGCGGTTCGATCACACCCAACTCGAACTGGAGGAGGACGAGTCTGACAGCATCGATGTGACTCGTGATTCTGGTTTTGACAGTTCTGACAAACCAAGTGTCGTTTCCAGCAAGACAAAGGTAAATATTTTTTTTTGCACCATAGCTCTTTTTCTACTATCACTGATAAAAACAAGGCACCTGAGTTTAGTGGTTCATAATTTTATTTATTTTTTTTTTATTCATTCATTCGTTATCTTGAGCCTCGATTGCCTTTCGTGTCATTTACAAAGTAAAATAAAGTATAGTAATCATGAAATTAGCGAGTGTCAAGCAATTTATTGAAGGTTGGTTGTTTTTAAATTACAATAAAAAGGTAAGTTTAACAGCATGAACAGGTACAGACTAAATGAGCATAGACTACATTTACACGGTCCACTAACACCGGTGTTACAACATCGGTTAAATTATTGTAAAGGAAACACTGTCTTCCTCATAAAATTAACATATATTTTACATGCGCTACATGTTTCGGCTTATGTATTAAACCATCTTCAGGCTAATGTCGGTTGTTGTTAACACCAGTGTAAATTGTTGTGAAAATGGGGTTTAACTCCGTTTTACTAGAACCGGTTTACTAACGCTACACCACTTCGTCAAGAGGCGTGATGCTAGTAAGCAGGTGTAAAATGTACGTGTAAATGGATACTTTCGACTTACACCGGTTTTAAAACAGTACTACCAACATAATTGTAAAGATGGTTAGTTGTTCTGAACATGAACATTTAATAAATCGAAATAAAATGTTACCTGAGAAGTAGATGTGATGTATTAATCTTGTAGGTTATGGCGGTTATGTTTATAATTTTATAATAACAGACAGTGTCTGGCAGAGTGACAGATGGAAAATCTCGAAGCAGTTGGTCACACTGCGACGAGGTTTTAGCTAAACACCGACATACACTTTAACGCCTGTACAACACCCCTTGTGTAAACGCACGTTTTACACGAGTTTTCATAACAACGGTTTAAATAACACCAGCGTTAAATTTTTTCTATAAAAATTTTCAAGGTCAAGATAAAATTGGTAAAACTGCCTTTTTTAAATTATTAGAAAATTTATTTTCGTCAGGTTTTTATGTAAACGACTTGTGTCATTTTGACATTTAAAATTAAATTGTCAGCTGTTCTTTTTTGAAAATGAATACGCCTAAAAAACGGTATCTTTTAAAATTAAATGCAAAAAAGCAATCTGCAGCCTAATAACATGCCAGAAGAAGTTTACGAAATATTACCTAAAAACAAAACTCCTTAATGCCAGATTTTAAATTTTCCACCAATTTTTAGTTCTAAAAAGTTACTAAAACAAATTCTACCAACATATATTTTCTAAAGGAATTCAAGTAATGTCAACATAAACCCTAAATTCTTTGACCTTCAAAATTTTTATAAAGTACGTTTTTTTCTATAATAACTGTCAAAGTGTTACAATGTTAGTATATATGTGATTAAAACGCTAGGAAATTTTTATACCTCGGGTTGCTAGAACTTTTTCAAAGTTATGGTTATGTGTCAATTTTGAATGTCAACATTTATTATTCTTTCAATTTGTCGTTTAATTACAATTACCTTTAATTTTGCAAACGTTCATTATATTATGTTTATTATCAAATATTGTAAGTTTAATAATTAATAAATTTGTAATATTTTACTATGCTGTTTTGGTTTTACCCACTATTATGACATATCTGTCAAAATGACAATAATTTTTTTTGGTGGAAAAAAAAACTAAAATCTATGTACCCACATTATTAAAACTAGGGACTCCGCAGGAATGCAACTTATCCCCTAGAAAGTTGTCCTTGAAAATTATTATAGAAAAAAAATGTACTTTAGGAAAAAAACGTACTTTACATGACATTTGTTTGGCGCTATCCTTTGGAGAGTGTGTTGAGAAATTTAGATATTTTGAATTAGTATTTCCTTTCAAATATTTGCTGAAATGTTACAATTAACTAATATAAAGTGGCATGAATGTAATATCAATATATTTTTTATTTTTCTAATAACTTGTACAAAAGAAGAACAAGTTAAATATTAAGAAATCCCCAAAAATTAATATAATTAATACAATTCCGTTCAATTTCTTTCTGATTTTGTTTTTGTCCGTAATCTCTGCAATCTTCTTAAATTTTTAATATTCTTAAATTCAAATAAATATTACAAATGAGTTTAATCAACTGGGTTCTGTGATTATCAATAACAGATTGATTTTTAATGTGTTTGATTATTTGTTACTGAATATATTAAGCATTTTACGCATGGTTTGTAGTGTTAAGTGAATAATTAACCGACAAATAAAAAATCGCAGAGTGGCTATCACGGCTTGTAAAGCCAAAGAACGGTTATTTAAACAGGCAAAAGAGTAAAATCTGACAAACTGGAGTTTAGTGATAATAAATAAAAAGAAGTATACGAGGGATGAAGTTCTATTAAACACAACAATCAAGGGAAGTAGAGGAATCACCTAGGCTATAACAGAAACATTACAAGATCTTGACTTCGCTGACAACATATGTTTGCTAGCTCACAGTGGTAAACATATCAAGGAAAACGCAACTGATTTAAATAGGGAAGCTGATATAGCCGGAATGAAATTAAATAAATGCAAAACTAAATCAATGCAGATAAACACTAAGCCTACGCAGATATCCATTGACAATGATATCATAGAGCAAGTAAACGAGTTTACATATCTAGGAAGTGTGATGGCCAATGAAGATGGTGTACTAAAAGATATGTGCGCAAGGATCAATAAAGCGAGAGCTATGTACATCTCACTAAATCAAATATGGAAGTGTAACAACTTAAACTTAAAAACTAAACTTAAAGTGTTTAACTCAATGGTAAAACCGGTACTTTTATACGGGTCTGAAAGCTGGTCAATGACTAACATTATTAAACAAAAATTGAGAGTATTTATAAATAGGTGCTTACGATTTATACTTAAAATATGGTGGCCTGAAGTGAGTAATGTGGAACTGTGGAGGAGAGCGAACCAAGAGGATATAGTGTTGGAAATTAGAAGAAGGAAAATGGAATGGTTAGGACACACCTTAAGAAAAGACCCAAAGGCGATATGCAAGAAAGTTTTACAATGGAACCCTCAGGGCTCAAGGAAGCAAGGGCACCCCAGGGAGACGTGGAGAAGAACTCTACAGAAAGAAACCAACAAGTCCATTGCACAGCTCAGTTCCATAGCAAGGAACCGAACGGAATGGAAAAACTTAACCAACAACCTATGTCCCACGAGGGACTAATGGGACATAAGTAAGTAAGTAATATGAGGGATGCACAATTAGTTTTAAAGTGTACAGCGACGCCTATAATTGGCTGAGTACGAAAATAAATAAAATAAAACGTGTCTCTTTTCGAAAAATATTCGCGACGTAGGACGGGAATATTATTCCTGTACAGTTTAATTGTAAATTATCTAGCAACGGCTGGTGTAATGAAATGTTTGACTTTGCTCAACAAAATTTTATCAATAATGTGTCAATTCTAGTGTGATTGGTGGAAATAGTATATTACATACCGAGGTGGGAAATGTTTCATTACTGTCGAGAGATTAGGTAGTTTACCGAGACGCGTAGCGTCGAGGTTAACTTTATCTCGAGACATGGATGAAACTTTCCACCGTGGTATGTATACTATTTTATTCTCAATCATCTAATTTTAAAAATAACTACAATTGAATTCTGAATAATAGATATCTTGATGTAGCTAATATTTTTGTTACCATGAAAACAACCCACTCAATGTTTTGTTACCATGGAAACACCCCACTCTTTAGGTATGTAATATTTTTCGGGGTATGTAATAATTTCCTGGCTAGTTTCAAGTAATCATCTAGTTCCCAGCTGTTGTCATGTCATGAAATTGACACATTACAATGTGATTGAGAATAAAAGATATTAAACAAGAGATTGATATTTCAAGAAAGAAATGAGAGAGTTGCATAGAAAAAAATTGAAATGAAGTGTGTAAATAATGTGGGAAAAGGTGAATGTATCATAGAAATGGAAACACTTAAAACGGGAAAATAGAAGTTATGATGAATAAAAAAGTAAGATACATGAAAAACAAGATAATTTATATAGATGATGATCTGACAAAGGAAGAGATGGTAATACAATACAAAATTAAACAAGTAAAAGAGAGAAAGAAAGAAAATAGGAGCACAATCTGATGGCTTCCAAGTTGATCTGAATGACCCCTTTGTAATTACAGTACAACATTACTATTTGAAATATATGAAAAACGTTCTGCAGCTTGGGCAAATCTGATTCTTTCTTCTAATATTGCTCGAAGACCATTTTCTACCTGAGAGTATCATTCTTGATTTTATACCAAACGTCCTTGTGTATGTGCGTGACATATTCTATATAACCCCTGCAATTATATTATTTTATTATTTACAATTATGTTAATTAAAAAATCAACATTTTTCAGAGCTCTTAATTGGAAGTGTTTCTTAGGTTATGTTTTTCACATATTTCATTTGTATTTTCATTATCTTATACGTTACAAAGAAGAATATCTAACCTTTATTATTTTATTAAAACTTACTTAAATTATTTAAGTTTTTTAGCATACATTAAATTATGCAGCACTATAAACATCTGACATAATAATTTTCATTGCTTGCTTGACGCCACTTTGAGTGCGAACCCGTGGGCCGAATTGTCTGATATTGGTGTTGATCGACTCAGGGCCACGCAAGTAAGCCAGTAGTAGGGTTTTCAAACTTTTATAAGTGACTGTTTTTTTATGTGGATTTTCTAACCTCAAAATTAACTCGACACACAAAATGGATCACTCTTGTACAAATTGCATTAAGTGAATTATTTCGCGCCCAATTTGGGTGCAGAACACTAGTAAATAAATAACACTGTGCCCATCCGCATAACCACGTAGAGTATTTAGGCCCTTTGGCAGAGTTTCAACCTAAATTTTGTGCCATTTTTTTTTTAAATCTGCACTTTAGTCCATGGTATCCACTGTATAGTGACAACTAATAAACAATAATAACCTCACTTAACAACTTTGTCGGATTATTAATAACAGCTAATGGAAAGAGCGTATAGGTTTGGCTTGGATAGTAGTTTCAGATGAACCCGGCGGGGGCTCTCTGAGGGGAGGATTTGTTTAAAATTTATAAAACAAATTGGAGTGGCCGGCCTACACATCAGCGGGTATGAATGAAGCTGGCCGTGACCGTAGTGACATTTTTAAGGTTAGGTTAGTACACTGAAAAATATTAGAAGTCAAGCCTGCTCTGGGTCATGTTAAAAAAAGAAAGACTTTAACAACAAAATATAGTAATTTATATGTATAGTATAGATTGCAAAAACAGTAGAATAGGTGAGGAACAAAAACAGTACAAGTTAAGTCTGGAAGCGAATGTAACAGTAAAAGTAACACAAATACTAATCTCTGAAACTACTTTGTGGCCCTTCAATAATCATGCTTTTTTTTGGGTATTTCGCCACCCTACAAAATGAAAAATATTAAAATATACACGTTTCAGAATACAAATCTACTTCCGTTATCAACATTAACTAATTAAATTAAAAATCAAGAACTTAGCTTATTTGATTGGTGATCTAGCAATAAAACAAGCTAAGTTCTTGTCGATTTTTAATTTAATTAGTTAATGTTTATAACGAAAGTGGATTTGTCTTTCAAAACGTGCATGAAAAGCATGAACACAAATACTGTAATAATGTGACAGTTACTTAACAGTACAGAACATCATGGTGCCTGCCATGAAAACTCATTTGTCATGTACTATGCCCTTATGTTCGCGCAAGCCACCACCATAGCTTTGCTATGTAAATGTTAGTTAGCTTTACCCTAATAAACTATTTAAAAAAATTCAGCCATAAACGTAATGTATGTTTATTTATTTATTTGTTTATAAATTGTTTTATGAGGAATTGCCATCTTTTAATCAATTTAAAGTGACTTGTGATAATGTACATAATTATGAAACTAGAAATAGGTAAGATATTTATGTTAATACTGCAAAAAGTAAAGTAGGATTCAATTCTGTTTTTGTTAAAGGAATGATTGCATATAATAAATAAAGGGGTGACATAAAAACCATTGATAAGTTGAGAAGTATTAAAAAGGTGTATATATAACGGTATATAAAAGACGGTGGTATTCAGAGTTGATTTCTGATTCTTGAACTTTCTAAACCGATTGTTTTTCTTATTTATTTATTTACTACAATAATAACTATTATTAATGTATAATAAAATATTACAGGAATCCGAAGTTGCACCCTTAGAAATTGGCAAACTCACAAATGTATGTGGGGAGAGCGAGAAGTCGTACGGTATTTTTCCAAGGCCGCCAAATGTATTGCCGCAAGGATATCACCACATCCCCGTCGATTTCCTCGTCACTGGAGGCAAGGTGATATTTGCTCTATACCAACTAAACAGGCTACGTGGCAAGTCTCAAACCAAGCAAAAGGACAAGAAGCAGAAGCCCATCTTGAAAGACGTAAGTCACTTGCCTCTCATCGTAACACTATTAACTTAACAATTCCAACAGAGCGACTACGAAAACGGCTACGAAGCATCAGAGGAGGGCAGCGTTGACGAAAAGAACAACCTGAGCCTAGGAATAAAGCAGTTCCAGCCACTGCTGTTCGTCTCGGTCTCCCAGCCCAACATATTCCTGTCCCGTTACTACCTCGGCCGCAAGGTGCAGCTCTCGTGCTTCGACGTATGCATAAAGATAAGCGGCCCCGAATACGTGCCCCTTAAGGCGATCCCAACCGAGGACGACTACCCCATTAACCTGCTGGAGACGAAGTCGGGAATGCCGAACCCTGGCACGGGAATACCTCCGGCGTTTTTTGTGCTGAAGTGGTCGCGAGGCATCGGGAAGCCTGCGAGTGTGGACGTGGAAATCGCCAGGCCCACTAGGGTTTTGTGCTCGGTGACGCGCTGGAACTACCTGATAATTATCAAGGAGAAAGTGATGGATAGCTTTAAGAGCTCGTTTGAAAGTGTGTATGCGGGCAAAGCGAAGGTTACCGAGGCATTGCATGTAACTGGCATCTATAAAGCAACAGAAACTTACAAGAAGTTCAAGGAAATAAAGGAAAAGTTTTATAGAACGTCGAGTGTGAACGTTAAGCTGGCACAAGTGGTTCTGGTTTTCAAAACTGATAATTTTCCTGAGGTGAACGTCAGCATTAGTAAGCTGAAGAATAATTTGACTATGTCGAACCGTCCTGAGCGGCTGGTTAACATTGTTACATTAGAGAGTTTGACTATGGGCGTCGTGAGGGATGGCGTAACGAGGCTGCTGTTAAATCCGTGGACGTTTTCAGTGGAAACTAGTCTGTTTTGGGAGTCGTGGCAAAGTGTAGACAGCGACCCTCAAATTCAGATTTCCGTAGAAAGCGATTGTATGGTAGTGGACGTCAGTCCAGAGCAAATCAAGTCCTTGGAAGTGGTCGTTCGGGACATCACTGAGTTCATTTCGACCTTATCATATGAGCAGGCAGTTTCCCAAAGCAATTCTGCAGTGGACGTTTTAAAGAACCCCATCATAGATAAAGATCAGTACTATAAAGACGATTTACGTGCTGGGGCTTTCCAGTTTGTCGATGCAGCCAGTGGCAATGTCGATGAGCTCCCTTTGCCCTATCAGGTAATGTTCTGGAATAAATCGTTTTCGGCTATGGCTTGGAGGTATCCCCAACCAAGGGCTCTGACAAAAGTGCGTGTATTTCCTGTGCCGTTTAAAAATTCCGACAGCCAGAGTCCGGATTACCAAATATTGTGCCATTTGGAGTACTGGTCGGAGTGCCATGGCTGTTATCGGGCGTGCATGCAGTTTTATTTGTCCGAGAGTGAAGTATTGCAGCTGAACTTACCTGCAGGCAGTATACAACCCGTTGCTTGTATATGGAGAGTCACTTTAAGCTTGCAGTATGATGACTCTCAAGTGTTCGACTTTGATTTTTCCAAAGTAGTGATTTCGCCCCGTGCTCTTGCGGCATGCATGCGTATCGATTCGTATTTCAACAAAGCACTAGTTCCTGATTTGACTCTAGCTCTGGATTTGTCAACTATAAACGTTTCGTTGCACAGCAACCTGAACAAATCTCTCCCGATGACGATGCCCGACACCCTGAAGCAGTACACGTGTGATCTGTTATTTCCCGAAACTCATTGCTTTTTATCTCTAACCCTCGATGGCACAAAAGCTTATTTGGCCACGTGGAATTTCGATGCAGTCGCCTTCGATGCCACCACGACGATTAAGTGCTCCGTCTTGGATTATGCCTTTTTGACACAACAAACTTTGCTGGAACCGTTCTCAGCGAAAGTGGAGCTTGATATCGCTCGAAATACAAATATAAGCTTCATCTCTAGGCCGATCAATATCAAATTTGGCCCGTCCATTGCACACACTTTAGCTGTCAGTACGCAGATGTGGGAGCAGAGTTGGAAAAGTAACGAGCCGTTGCATTTGGTAATAATGACTCGATACGTCGTGTGTAACAATACCAACATCAATCTGAGGTTTGGCCAAATGTCGACCGACGAGGACATTTTGCTACTGCCCCATTACTGCCACCTCTACTGCTGGCGGTCGCAAAAGGCCAGGCAGATGATCAGGGTCGGTTTGGAGGAAAACGGTTGGGTCTGGTCGTATCCGTTCCAAATCGATACGGAAGGTACGAAGACGTGCCAGATTTCCTCAGACGGCAGCGTGGTGCTAGTGATTACAGTGAAGAAGTTGTCTGCAACTCAAAGGCAAATCACATTCTCGGGCCAGCTAATTATTTGCAACATGCTGCAGGAGCATTTCGAACTCAAGGTTGTTCCCATCGTCAAGGATGATAAAGATAAGGAGTTCAAAAAGGCACCCAGTCATATTATTCCTGGTAAGACTACACCTCCCTCGCTGCTGGTGAACACTAACATGAAGTACCACCTGCGGCTGAGATTTTTTGGTCTGGAATCGGCGTGGTCGGGCGATATTCCGTTGGTGGAGAACACAAAGTGCGCCCAGCCTTGGCTAGTAAAAGGTTAGTTTTAAAGCGATAAGGTGTGTATTATAAGCCCAGTCACATATTAATTGGGACCAAGAAATATGCAATACAATTTTATTTTTCTCAATTAATAGTATTTATGTTATTAAGAGTAAAAGTGGTATACTCCATTCACTATGGTGCCGGATTGTCAAAAATGACGTTTTATGGTAGCACTGTTGAATTTCGATTGGTTTTTTTGTTACTACTAGGTTGGACAACGCAAAAGGCGTAATTTTGTAAATTTGGTTTTTGTTACCTGGCAACTTTTAATTATTTTTGCTTAAGTCAGTGCGAAATATAACCTATAATTTATAGTTTTGACATTAGTAGCTAAATTAATTGTTTCTAGTTACCCATAGCTTGACTTAAAAGTATTAACCATGATATAAAGGGTTGTTTTTAATTGGATTTTGACATTGACAATCCGAGACTATAGTGAATAGAGTATACTTTGTGTGGCAAGACCGGATGCGTTTGACTAACAAGCGTAGGCGAGTCAGACACACGAACGAGGCACACAAAGTTCTTATTCCGAATGGCATATGCTATTTTATTTTCAAATGCCTTTGTGTGGTATAGGGGTAGTTTTCCCCCTTAGACCACTAATTGCACCTAGGGAATTTTTACTTGTCTGCTGACCACTATGTTGTAACTTAGGGGTTTTAAGGGCAAGTTGTCGATTAAATAAAACACCCACAAAAGATAATAACCTTATATTAGAAGAAACTAAAAATTTGGCTCAGATACAATTGAATTTCACCCTATTTGTTAAATGTAGGATTAACTATTAGCTTCGCAAATGATTTGGTTAATTAGGCTTAAACTAGTGACATGAATTTTACCCTGAAAGGATAGAACAACTCGAAGCAACCCTTAGTTATTCGGTTAATAAAATACCATAAAATTTCCTGACCTTTTCCGGTGCTGACGTACTCTCCCCGGGAGATAGTTTATTTCTTATATTAGCGGAACGCCTGTATTTATTTATGAAATTTAATTGTGTTCAGCTGGATTTTGGTATGCCTCTGACTTCCTTCGTGTTCCTGGATTTTAGAGTGGCCTGGCACATGCACTAGTCACATATATTTTAAATAGAACTTTCAATTTTGACTTAGGTTGTTTCGCGCAGAGCTCGAGCACCGAGGCGCTGGATCCGGGAACGAACTGCCCTCCGGTTCACGCTTTCCAAACAGGTAATTTTCTTTCGTGAAGATCCGGGTGTTCCCGTTTTGCCAACTTGCCAAAATGGCTTATCCCTAGTGGCCCGTGGTACTGCATGAAACCAAACTGACTCATCGGTTCTCACAGTACAGAAATTGCATGTTTGCTGGCGCAGCCCGATTCTTTGAAAATTCTGCCAGTGAGTTAATATCGAATTTCTTTGACTTCCCAGATGCAATTCAACCGTTCCTTTGATTATGGCATTGTAGCCTTTTACGTTCTTAGTACATAAAATTTTTCAGGGCCGGCTTCGATTTATTCTTTCCTTTTTGAACATTTTTTGATGACTTAAAATCTATATTGTAAACGCAATTTATTGCGGTTTATTACACAAGTGTGTGGCCCAACCAACGAAGTCTTTGACCCTTTATTACTCTCACAATATTCACTTCTTCCAAATACTCCTCCAAGTCTTGTTTTCTTTGCTCACTTGTCGGTTTTGTAATGTTTCTGTGGACCTTGACAAAATGGTTAGATCATCAGCATAAGGTACATTCTTCATCAAAAATAGTCTTTTGGGATTTTATTTTGATTTATTGTGAACTTTTTCTGGAATTAAATTAATAGGCAAGTAGGTAGAGGGTTTACTTTTCTCAATTTATTATTGACTTGAAGCTCTTTGTTCCTGATATTCTAATATATTTTTCTACTTTTTTAAGAATACAATTTATAGCAACGGTAACATAGGGAGTGCACATTAAATTTGTTGGTACACATTTGTTGATACAGAACAGCCTTCACTGTTAACGGTAAAATTGTGGTTTGTCATTTATAAGTGAAATACATTTTCATGCATTTTAATGCTATAAATTAACTGAAACTGCATGTGATTTAAAATCTGAGCTAGTACCCAGGTTTTATTTACTATTACTACAGGCTTGACTTGCTTTAGTGCCTCTGCAAGAGCGTGGCCAGTTCTTGAGCATATGGTGCCGGATCGTCACCCAGCAACTAGGCAATGGCATCCAAATACTGGCAATGCTGTGGCCTCTATTCATGGTGCGTTCCAATCTTCCAGTGAGCGCAAAGGTGCGTATCGAAACGCCAACTTTGAATGTACAACTCGAGTCGACTGTTCACGGAAAAGGCGAATACCAGCAGCTTTATTGTCCAGGGACGATTGATCATTCCCACCAGTTGTCATTCCAGCTCGAGTAAGTTGCATTACGCTAATAATTTTTATTTTCAAAATATTTACATTTTGTTTAAAATGAAACATTCATTTAGAAACAATGCGACTGGGATCATGGGCGCTTTTTATTATGTGGAAAATAATTAACAAACTGTATATTCTTGAAAAGGTAAAAAGATAAGCTAGTCATAATCAGTGACCCCACAATTAATCTCCCATACTTACATCAGTTCGTGCCTATGTGAGATCACTATTTGCCAAAACAAGAATCTGGTCTACCCATGTAGTGTTCTCGGGCTGAAACTGATTTTAAACAATGCACAAGAAAAGCCCATTTGATTAGGCAAGTATATTGACTGAATGGTTAGTCATTCTTATATACATAAAAAGTTTATTGAAGTCACTTTAAACAAAAATTACGTATGTCGCTGCTTGCATGTGGAACACTTGAACTACTAAGTGTTGCATCTACTCTGTCAGTGTAAGCTCAATCACAATTGATTTTTTTACCATTCCACGTTTCTAAAGTACATTTATAGCATGCGCCGTATTTGATGATCAATGCAAAAACCATGACATACAAAATGAAAGGGCTTGTCTGATGAGCGGTTTAGGACTTGTCAAATTAAGCTGACATAAAGTGACGGTTTTAATTAAAATGGCCTACTTTCTGAGTCAATACCTCACATATACAGCTTATGTCTATCTTTTTCTTCTTTTGTCGAAATTGCTTGAAAGACAGCTCTGTCTTAAATCCGACCCTGTTAAAATCGAGCGCGATCTGCGCACATAGTATTCATTTATGAAATACATTCTTTCTCGCTTGTAAAAGCTTCTCACAACTGAACGCAAGCTTTATCGCCGTGAACTGCTAACTATTTTTATATCAAATTACCTTAAGATATAAATGCTGGCTTAAAAGTATGAAAATGGCCACTACAAGGAAGGGATACTGAGGCTCGTTTCAATTTTGAGAAAATTTTTAAATTTTGCTATTTTCTGTTCTTAATAGGAAGGTGATCCGTCTTGCTTTTAGCGGAGATGCCTAGATATGAAGCAATAAAACTCAATAGTCTTCTCCACGAACATTTATTTTAAAATTATGGATGGCGACATGTTTCAAAACCAAACTGGTTTCATCCTCAGGCCATAATAATCATTGAAGCACCTGTTAAAGTGAGGTTAAGATTTTAAATATTGAAGACGATATAGGAATTATATTAAAAAACATACCACATTGGAGAAGAAAATTTAATTAACCAGCCAACTACATTATAAAGATCGTTGTACTGGTTAATACATTAATATTTAAAAATTTAAAATTAGGCAAGTAAAGGAGTGGTTGACATTGAAGATGAACAGCACTCAGACTCAGAGTCTGAATCAAACTGGCAAAACAGCAATAATGAGGTCCATATTTTCAGGTTAAATAGTGAGAAGAGATAGCATTCTCAAACTAGATATACAGAAAATAAATAAAATGGAGCTGAGATAACTGAGTATAGGAGAAAGTAAGGTAGCATGGATGCTTCAGACAGAACAATGTTCAAATGTAAATGTGAAAGAAAAATAGGTAACAAAACCTAAATGGATGATAAACTCAAGGACACAATGGCAGGGATACGAAAGGAGTGGAAAATAAACAATTGGAGAGATGAAAAAATAAAGCAGGAACTAAAAAAATAACGCCAAAATAAGGAAATTAAATATGGAAATGATTTGAAGAGAAGTTCCATGGGAAAAGAAAAGAAATCAACTAGTCCAAAATATAAATCAACTCGAAAACAAAGTAGAACAGTAAGAAAGAAGAATAGTATAGTAATCAAAGGAGCAAAAAGGTAATCTGGAGCTGCTAAAATGCTGATCCACGGGGAAGGTAATGTGTTGGTGAGAAAAAACCTAGAAGCCAACGGGACAATGCAAGAATCCAGTCCGACCGAGATCAATTTTTGAAGTCCGACGGTAACTCAATCAGCGACAAATGGAACTCCAAGGGTTTAATCACAGCAAAAGTTGTAGTTATACTGTAATGTTTTTGCAATAAAAAAATACTTCTGAGGGCATCAATTAAATCAACACATAAGCCGGAGCGGCCACAAATGCACATGCAGTTTGACTCATGGACGGGGCGGGGCGTAAGCCGGCATAAAAGATTTGAGGAGCAGTACAGGACTGCAGGACTGCCAACTCTATTGCACTGTAATAAGCTTAAACTGCAATGGGAACCAAAATATAACCCTCTACTTTTCTTATAGGGCGTGAAAATCACACGGCAATTTAAACATTGAGAATATTTTAACAATGTAGCCCTAATTGCATCGGCCAAGTACTGAAGCTACACAATGCTGGGAACTTAAAGAATGAAGAAAGAGAAACCGGAAGACTAACAACTACACATCAAGAAGAAGGTTAATGAATAAGGAAAATAATATATTTAATAAGCAGGAGAAAAACTGGTTGAAATTAAGTAAAAACAGTAAACTTAGATGTAATTAGCATTTCTCATGATCCTTAGGAAGAGTATCCTCAGTAAACATGTTTAGTCATGTTAAATTTGTTTAAGAAAAATTATAACCTAATTTAAAAAGTATATCTGACAGTTATCAGGTCAGTTTCGCATAACTAAACACGATCTACTTCCCTTCCTAAGGACCATGGGAAAAGTAATAGGATCATAAAATGTAAGGATTGTCACAACCGGAAAAATGAATGAAATAGCCAATGAATTGAACAAATACCAAATAAACATAGAATGCTATATACAGGAAACAATGGAAAGAACACGAAGAAATAAGTAAAGAAAAATATCTAATAGAGAATGGTTTGGTAGCAAATGTGACGATCGAATAGAAACCAAAGCAAAACAAGATTAAAGGGGCTAAAGACTGGTATTCAAGAGGATTATGAGCTATACAAAAAAAAACAGAAAACTGCAACTGGAAGGTGTAAATAAAAGAAAAAGATATGGATACAAAAAACTATGAAAAAAGTTAGGGAACAATAATATAAAGAAATAAAAGAGAGAATAGAATAGTGACAAGAGGAATTAAAAAATAAGAAGCAGAAATGATGTATGACAGAGAGGAAATAAAACCGAATTGGAAGGATTACTTCTTAATGATGAAAGAAAAGACAAAAACAAAGAAGTGGTAGAAATGGATGAAGATAATGATGAAGCAATTCAAGAACCAACATGAAGAAATAAAAAGAATAATTGAGAGAATAAAAACTGGCAAAGCACCTGGAAGTGCTGTTATAACAGAGAATTTCTAAAACATGGAGGAAGAAAATTATAAAAAACAATTTATAAATTATTATTGAAAATACATAAATAGGGAAAAAGTAATGGCCAATAAATTGTGGGAAACACTACTTGCAATCTCAAGTGTATACTTGTAGCTCATTGCTTTACTGACACATAAATAAAGTACAAAGTATACAACTACAAATGTAACTTAAACAAGTACCGCTAACGGGACTGCTAATGTATTGATATGGATCGAGAGAGAGCCCAACTCTTATATAGTGCTTTCCATTGTCTGTTCCTCAGAATTTGGTAATCTTTGGTTTTCCAAGCAATGAGGAGTCACGGTTGTCAGTATTTTTTAAGAAATTACCGCGAACTGTTTGCAAGGTTCTAGATCCTGGATGTTGGCATTATTTATTACGAGAGATGGTAAGCGCAAACTGCTGCAAGGCTGTTGCTACTGAACATACTGAAGAAATGTTTGGGGATTATAAGAATGAATTTAAACCTGGAAGGTCAACCACAGATGCATTACACACCATGAATCAAATCCTAAAAAAGGGCCATAACTTACACATTCTGTTTGTAGATTACAGACTAGCCTTCCAAAGAAAAAGGATTTTAGATGAAATGACCAAACTAAAAATTTACAAAAAACTAAATAAAATGATTGAGATAACACTGAAAGAAACCAATACAACTGTAAGAACATCCGCAGGAAGTTTTAATATAAACAGGGTTATATGCCAAGGAGACGCATTATCAGCAATGTTATTCAGTATGACTAATAGAGAGGGCAGTCAAATACATCGAAGAACAAAGAAATACTAAAACTACACAAATAATTGCATATGCTGACGATGTAGCCATAAGGTCGAACAAAAAATAGACTTTTCAAGCACAAAATAGGCTGGTTAAGGCATGTAGTAAGGGCTGAACGAACAAGAGCTATAAAATTATTAACTGATTGGAAACCATTCGACAAAATAGCCAAAGGTTGATCCCGAATAAGATGGATTGACTACGTAGTAGAAGATTTAAAAGCAATAAATGTTCAGAACTGGAGAAAGAAAAGAACAGAGAAAAACAGTAGAAAATCCGAAAAACACTTGTTACAGTTGGGAATTCAATTAAGACATGCAACTCTGAAAGCATAGATGATTTCTTATACAAATAAGTTTGATAGAGATGTAGAAGGTGATCATTATTGTTTGTTAGTTGCCACTGAGTTGTTATCCTAACGTGAAGAGGTTTACGATGTTCCTAGCTCAGAAGCAAACTCTGAGGAGTCGTGAGAATTCTTGAAGTCCTATTGCTGTAGGAACTCACCTTAGCTTCATCTGCTTGGTGTTTATATCATTTGTAAAGAATGAATAAAATACATGGAACGTAACTTGATACATTATGTTCAACACACAATATTAGTTTCTCAGTTGGCAGCCAGGGCTAGCCCATAATCCGGCTATTGCTACGGGGGGATTCCCTGTGATGGCGTCAATGGAGTACATTCTATAATAGAGTAATTTTACTAGGCTGATCGTAACCAAGCCAAGGCATTTAGTCCCAGAAGGGGAAAACTCAAACCTGGTGTTCGTGAAGCAAGCAATTACTGATACACATAAGTGTAAACAGCATATATAAATTTCAATTACAAAACAAAAGAATAATTGTATCTACGAGGAAGGATTTATACATGCAGGAATTACACACAGTAAAGGGGCGGAGGCTTCACAAGGGAGTCAACAAATACCAAAAAATTAAGTAAGAAGCGGATGAATGGACCACAGAAGAAGCAAGCAATGAGCATGGCAAACGAACAGGGCGCTGATATGGAGTCAAATAATTTTTTGGTAAAAGCAGAAATAAAATACAAAATGTTGACCATAGTCGAGAAGTAAAGAGAACCACAAACAGGTTAAATTAAAAAAGTTAATGGAGGCGAATTCATGGACTAGATATCAGTAAAGGATTAGAGATAAATATGAGAAAATAGAAGAAGACGGGACAGTTGCAGGAAAGTGGGAAAATCTTAAGTCAGCAGCAGAGCAAGTTGTGAGTAGAAAGAGAAAAAGCAAGGTGGATAGCTGGTTCAATAACGAATGTAGAAAAGGACGGTGGAAAGACAAAAAGCAAGGGAGAATATAATCCAGACAGGGCACCCAGAGGACGAAGAGAAAAACTGCGAACAAAGAAAAAGATGGGAATTTAATAGCAGAAAAAATGGAGTATAATAGATGGAAAGAGTATTCTGAATTTTAATTGAACAAATTAAAGAAGAAATCGGAAATGGAGAACTAGAGGAAGAGTAGAACAACACAGAGATAGTGCAGGAGCCAACAAGAGAAAAGTAGAGGTGGTAACAAAAGAATTAAGAATAGGAAGAGCCCTGGAAATATGGAGGCAAAGGGATAAGCTACAGGATATGTGAAATAATAAAAAAAGTATTGCGACATGTGGAATGAGGCAGTATTAATTCCTCTTCAATTATACATATTGCGACGGTATTAAACCCTAGAAACTCAACTCTGATAGCATTGCCAAATTAATGGACATTTCATTAAAGTTCAGGGTGAGGTATTTTATATAACTGCAAGGCTAAACTTTGAATTTAATAGATTGAATGCATTGGTAAAGAAATGCCAATCAATAACAGTATAATTAATTAAAGAACGGTTTAAGCAAAGCTCAATTCTCACAAGGATCTAAGTTGAATGTAAAATAAAATTAAAAATATGAGGTTTGTGCAAAGTAGTAGCCGAACCATTAATTGCAAAATGGTTTGCAAAGGCAATAAATTGAAGCGAATAATTCAAGTAACGTTAAACAGTGAAATATTTGTCAGGGTTTTAAAAGAAAGGTAGGAAAAGCTAGATAAGCTAATGAACGTTGCAACGAGCAACTAAGAAGGCTGAAATTAAGGCATTTGCTAGGAAATTGTAAGAATCAACAAGTCGGGTTAATAAAATCAAGAATAGCACACAGCAGATGAACTTAAAATTTGTGTGGAAAAGGAGACAGGGGAAATCAAGCGACGCCTTGGTGAAGGAAGTACTTTCATAAATTTAATCAGTGCAGTGACTTATGTGAACAGTTTAAAGCAAATTAACAAACGTGCAGTGACACAAAGACTTGATTAACTAATTATAAATGTGGAGTATTTGTAAATAAGTTGTAGATTTTAGGCAAATTTAGAATTATAAGTAAGCATTTTGAACTTGATTCACATCCGTTTTTATTTAAGATTAAAACTAACAATTGTTTATAGCAGATATTAGAGAGAACAATTGAAAAAATATTAGAATTGACATGTTGTAAAATGTACTCCTAAATAAAGTTAATTTTTGTATCCTAAACAAATTATTTTTACAATAAAAATTATACCGGCCAAATCAGTGCAATTTTGTGGTCGTGTGGTATTTTCATCAAAATCAAACACTTCAAGTTGTAAAGTTTTCCGAAGCACGAGCACCATAACCTAACATCGGAGCCAGCCTATTTGGATCTCTGCGTGGAGGCCTGCAAGCTGAGACAGCCCAGAGGGGAAGACTGCAGAGCAGCAAGCAGCTACGTAGGGACGTGCTCGAGGAATTGCAGCGGCATCAGGTCTGTAGCAGTCCGACAACGAGTCCAGTGTCGCCTCCGAGCCCGAGATAAGTTTGGCAACAACAACAGGTACTGTCTGTGCCTAAAAATAAGCTAAGTGAGCACCGGGAGAATGCCAGAAATAAGAACAACCAGAAGGGTTTTAGTTAATAACCCAGAAGGATGGCGTTTAAGAGGGCGGCCGCGTGCCAGATGGAAAGACAATGTAACTAGTGACATAAAGCAACTGCAAGTCAGAAACTGGCCAGCCCTTGCATTAGATTGAGATAGATGGAAGGCCGTTGTGGACAAGGCCAAGGTTCTACAAGGACCATAGAGCTGTGTGTGTGTGTATGTGTGTGTGTGTGTGTGTGTGTGTGTGTGAGCACCGGGAAGTTTATGCATGTGCACCAAGAGTCTTACCCAAGGCAATAAAAGCTGTATTCATCGCTGTAAAAGTGAATCCAGGCCGCAAATTAGCCCAACTCCATAATTTGGGGTTATGTGACAGTTAGATCCTGAAAAGACGCCAGTGAAACAATTGGTGCGTGAATCTGGGCCCCTTTTAACAAATGCTAGAAAAACAAATAATGTAAATGCCGCGAAACAGCTTAATTGAAATATTTACCGGTGGAACTGTGAAAAATTTTTACTTTATTTTTTAATTCACGATTGCAATTGTCAGCGGAAGCCATTTTGATTCAACGTGTGACCTACTTTCGAGTATTTGCTTGTGCGCAGTAGTACGAGATTGAAGTACAGATTCATATTCAGTTAAATTAAGAATTATACATTCAGCCCAATTGAACCTAACCGAGAGAAAGGGTAATTGCTTACCGAAATTTTGAGCTAGCCATAATAATTATTACCACTTTCCGATAAATAAAATATCAACAGGGCATATAACCATTTATTTCAATGAGTTAGTAAATTACAACTCCTTTTAATCGTCTTAGAAATAAAATATTTGCGAGGTGGTTCTTAATTATTTATTTACTTAATTATATTAAATTAAAAGCTGTCAACCATAGCAATATATAAAAAAGGACAGAAAACCCGATGCGAGAACTACAGAAAAATTGTTCTACTTGACATGGTATACATGATATTAGCCCCAATTGTCAAAAACAGATTGCACGAAGTGGTGGAAAAAGTGGTTGGTGAATACCGTAAGAATTGTTCGGTAATGGAACAGCTATGAGCATATAGCAGTGTATGCTATATTCATAGACTTCAAAAGATGATACGATTCAATAAAAAGACGACTATACTAAGTAATGAAAGATCTTGATACCTGACAAATTAATTCAGTTAGTGATGGTACATTAAGTAAAACATCCAACACATTCAAAGTCAATACGGTAATGTATGATCCATTTAAGATTAAAAATGTGCTGAGACAAGGTGGTCCACCTGTCCACAACTTTGTTTAATTTAATGCTGAGAAGATAGTTAGGGAAAGCTACAAAGAATGACGAGAAATTTAGAAAGAGCAGGGAGAAAGGCGAGTGCATGAATTGGAAAAAATATATATTGAGAACTACGAAATTACGACTCTATAAAAGTGTTAAGACCAACAGTGACCTATGGATATGGAGCTTAGATGATGAACAGAATAGAAAAGAGTGCAAGGTATGGAGGAGAATATGTGAGGTAGAGAAACAGAAGATGGAAAGAAGAAATAACAAATAACTTGGATAGGTGTATGGAGAAGCAATAATCACTCATTATGTAGGGGCACAGAGAAGAAAGTAACAGATCAAAAAAGTAAACCTACAAAGCACAAGAAGAAAAGGACAACCAAGAAACAGATGGATAGAGGCAGTAAAGTCGGATCTAAGAGATAAAAGCATAGTAGAGCGGAGAGAGTTAGCAAAGGACCGGAAAGAGTGGAAGAAAATTGTCTAGTAATGGGCTTGAATGGCCTGTGAACGCGTCATATATATAAAGGAGTGATTATAGCGTAATGTAGTACTTTGTTGCTGATACCATTGCTGAAGGCAATGCTGACCTCCAGTTCGAAACGGGGCACGGAGTTTGTAGCAAATTTGATGGATTTTCTGCGTCTCAGAGAGGTGATGGAATTTAGCTAGCGTTGAGAAGAAACTGTAAAACTTGAATGTCTGTAATATTTATTGACTAAATTTTGTCAAATTACAATATCCAATTACTTGCCCTTAGTGGTAGCTACAGAAGATTAAGGGTCATTTAATATTCGAATAAACACAAAGATAGAACTGCGAAACAAAATACATCTATTTTTTTCTTGTAAATACATAAGATGTTTTTTTTTTTAACTAAGAATAATTGTACGATTTATGGATATGACATAATAAATTAATTCTTCCGGGGTCATAGGTAGGCCACCAATGTAGCAGCTGTGTTGAGGTGGATAGTGTGGTGGCGTCTGAAACTAAGTAATCGATCGGCCCCAGATCCGCGCTGCATAGTGGCAAAGGCCTAAAAGCATTGCAGTTCGATTTCTGACCAGTTCTGTGCTTATTGGTGGTTTTAAAATTTAATACGACCCCCGGGGCAAGGTTTATCCCGTTAAACGGTATGTGTTATTGACTCAAAATTATAGGGGACTAATTTTGATGGATAAGTTAGTCCTCAGTACTATTTTCGACAAAGAATGCGTCAAGGTAAATTTTTCCTTTATCTTAGTGACATAGAAACGGATTTCTTGGCGTTACAGGAAGTGAACAAATACTGTAGTAAGGAGTCGCTACCGGATAGCCGGCCGCGTGATGAAGATTTGCGGTGTTACAAGAAGCAAATAATATTGAAGTGAGGATACGTTGCCGAATAGCCGGCTGCGTGAAGAATTGGCACCTCATTGGCACCGATGCTGGGTCATAAGGGTTTACAGGGAGCAAGCCCACGACGTAACTGTCAAGCGAACTTGGGTTTGGAGAGCCAAAAAGTAGGATTGTAGTCCAAAGTGAAAATTGAAAAGTGTTAGACTGGTGGCGAGAACGACAGCGGTCTCAAGTTAGCTAAACTTTGGGCTGCTTTGCGACGGACGGGCAGGTGCTAGAGGCCTCAAGTCGCCTTCGGACTTTCAGGTAGGGATGCCGGACTGAAGTAGTCTCTCCAGGAGCGAGGCAGCTAGCTTAAATGTTCTTTGTTGAGGTGCTTGTGGGAACTGTATGGTCGTAACAAGGATGCAGGCGTACATGAGCTATCAGGATGTGTGTTTCCATTGGAATTTTGCCGTAACCTCAAAAGTTAAGAGGCGGGTCATGTGCAGAATCAAGCATTTTACTTTCTTCGCGAGGTGAGCGATTTTAATTTACGCAAATACGCAAATTTTAAACGCATTGTGTCTTAATTCATTTGCGCCAGGCTAGCGTCACAAAACCAAAGCAACGGAAAAATTCGGAGCAAAGTGGGAATCTAGTGCAATAAAAGTCAATCTTTGGAGTCCGACGGTAACTTAATTACGAAAAGCGGAACCCCAAAGACTTGATCACTGCACCGAAGCGTTTTCACTACCCTAAAGTTACTTCTTCCAGCTGTATGGCAGCATGAAAACGGAAACACATAAGCTGCACTGGCCACAAAATGCGTGCGCTTTCTTGTTTTCTATCAGTCTTCGCCTTAACGCCCGAAATAACTAATCCACGACTCATGACAGGTGTAAAAAAACGCACAGCCCAGGAGGAGCCTTCCTGCTCAAGGACGAATACAAGGATGAGCTGCATAGGGAGGGATCAACGAA
Source organism: Agriotes lineatus (assembly GCA_940337035.1). Classification (NCBI taxonomy): domain Eukaryota; kingdom Metazoa; phylum Arthropoda; class Insecta; order Coleoptera; family Elateridae; genus Agriotes; species Agriotes lineatus. The sequence continues at coordinate 124,702 of CALNHX010002789.1, forward strand.
ATTTTGTCTCTGCTAACTATCCAGGAGCAGTGGCTAGAGCCCAGATTTGGGTGCTGGAGAAAACGAACATAACACACTAAAAAAACAAGACAAGATGAAGAAAGGAACTAATCCAGTTGTTGAAAAGGCGGCTCCCTACTGCTACTGTTACTGGCTCGGAAGAGAGTGGAATTAATTTTTTCTAAATTTAAACTTTCTTCCTGATTGTCGTGTTAAGCAATAAGTTATTGCAAAATGAAGGAGTAATAATGTTTCATTCTGTTGTAGGCTCTTAATACATTACTTCAGTTTAATGTAACAATTATTTTATCGTTTGAGGCCCTCAGAAAATGAAGTAACCTAATGCATTTCTGTCTAATCAACAGCAGTGGGTCACCTACATCAAACCCCTACGTCCCCCTCAACTACAGTTTAGTAGACCAGAAACAGTTCTTTAAGAGGCCGGACAAGGAAAGCATCGACGAAACATTGGAGATCCTAACTGCTTTCGACAAATCGAAGTGGCCGTACTTCGGGGAGCATCTAGAAGGGATCGAATGGGTATCTGAAGATCAGCCAGTAACTCACATGCAGGTTTGTTGGAAGCCATTAGTTTCATCAAAGTGCTGCTAACCGCCTCCTTATAGGTGCGCTATCAAAACGCCTGCCAATATTCAAGCGCCCTTTTAGTCGAACTGTTGCCATGGAGCCTCATGGTGAATATTGTGGGATGTCCAATTGCAGTCATCGTTAATGAAAGGGAGCTGTGTCGTGTGTGCCACCATGGAATCGTCACGCCCCCTAAGTTGGAAGTAATAGCCGTTGTAGGTGTCACTTCGTTTTTTTTTTTAAATCTGATTTTAGGACACATTTCATATTGGGGTGGGTATTAATGGGACGTGGAATGTTTCGTCGCCATTGCAGTTGGCCAAATCTGAATGGAGCCAAGCGTTCTACATGCCGAAGATTACTGGAACTATTCCTCTGGAGGGCAGCATTCAAACTGCAATTATGTGCAATAAAAATGTTAGTTTGTAGAAAACTTGATTACTCTTTATTTGCTGTTATAATTACAGGTTTGTATGGTATCGATCAGTAGCAACATTGCGAACGAAATAAGGTTGCTAAAGATCTGCTCCAGTCACATCTTAACTAATCACATACCTTTGCAAATGAAGGTGTTGTGCTTTGCTGTTCCTGACACGGAAGAAGTTTACGAAATTCCAAGGGACGTAGAAAGTCATGCGTTTGCTGTTGCACCCGGTTTGAATAAAAGGTAAATAATTCGACAGATTCTCTAAAGCTTGTCTGTGCTAATAAATAAACTTTAGTAACACAGGTATTTCAATCCTGCAGTGGTTCGTAATTGGGCAGGATGTAGATGCGAATACCAACTTCGCTCTTTACCTATCCATCTCTACGAATTCGAAGTGTGGCTGGTCTTGCCCTGTGCGAGTTGACAATTCAATGCCGAGGCGAAGCATCGTCGTGCAGTGTGAAAACCAAAGTGTAAGTGTTTGTTGATTATATTCATGAAAGGGAAAAGAGGATAATAAAATATTTACTTATATTAACTACAAAGTAGGAGCTACATTTCTTCATAGAATGTCTAATATTTATTGTGATACAGAATTTACACAACCAACTCATTCAATTTGCAAACTTTCGCTTTAGGGTGTAGTACATGAGTCCATGTTTCTGCAGAAATTCTAAAAATGTTTCGGCACTTAATTAAAAACTAATTTTTATTTGTTTGAATTTGGCTATTTTATAATTGGCTGCACTTGATCATAAAATCCATTAGTATTCAATACTCCATGAAAATATATTAAGGCATGGAAGAAGTTCTTGAAAGTGAAAATGTAGTTCTAAAGAAAAACAAGAAAAAGTATCTAGACCATCTCCAATATTTGTCAATGGTAAAACAGATTTTCTAGAAATAATAAATTGTCAGAGATATTCTCAAAGATAAGGAATATGGTAGTAAAACTATGACCAATAATGTTGTCAAGGTTCATCCTAATCGAAGAATCTTTTCCAATAAGTTACATCTTGGAAGTAATTTGTTACATTATAAATTGCCAATATTGAATTGGAATATGCACTCGTACTAACTCAGTGGAAGGGCGTAACTTACCTTCAAAACTAAAAGATCTAAACTATAGGGGTGCCAAATGGTTCAGGCCCATGTTTCCTTGTTCATTTGAGCAAACGAACTATCTTTGTTTTTTAGGTGTAGGTAGCAGTGGTTCTGGTTCAACGCTATTGTTCTTTATCAGTGTCTAGGTTTTTAGAGCATGATGCTTGGGTGATTTGTTGTAGTGACTGTGAATGTTTAGAATTATAATGTACATGCAGACCATTGGTCTTTAATATTTATAATTTTCTCACAAAGTTTATGTTTTGCAGTTTCTTTATTTTCAGCGATAAATAAATGACGCACATTGATTTATTATCGTCATTTTGTTTCGGATATATAAAAGACTTGTTATTATCGGCCATTCTTTTTTTTTTTCACTGTTAATTTAAGCCAGTTCAGCACTTGAAGTTGCTATTCATGGCTGCGATGACACATATTTTATAACTGTTATACATCACTATGAAGGCACTAAAATCTCCTTCTCACTACATTTAGATGTTTATTTATTGTCATCCGAATCTGATAAATATAAATCCTGCGGTAATTTTCGTTTTAATCTCGCATGAATTTTCCTTTCACCGATGGAATAGACGTGAGCTGCTGGACAGTCGTGAATATTAAGAAAATGGCGTTTGCATATTGTCTGAATTGCTTCTTTGATGGTAACCACTCCCGCCTCTCGGTGAATCTGATAGTTCCTAACAAACCACTGTGCATTTAAAACTATTCTTAAAACTTTATTTTGAAACCTTTGCAGTTTCTTTAGCTGAGTCTCACTGGCACCACCCCATACAGGGCATCCATACATTATCACAGGTCGAATAATAGACGAGTATATTAGCGTTCCACACTTGATTTTAAGATGAGAGTTTTTATTTATTAGAGGATATAGTTGTACGAGTCTTGAATGCGCCTCGTTTACCTTCTTATTGATGTGATATGCCCACGTTAATCTATTGTCTAAGTAGACACCCAGGTATTTTATGGCGTTATCATCTTTGTTCCATGGAATTATTATATTTTTTAAGACAATATTTGGTGGATTATTTTTGCGACGCAACGAAAATATTTTAGCCTCGGTTTTGTTGGTATTTAGTTCTAAACGCCATTTGCTGAACCACTCGCTAATTATGTCCACACTCTCCTGTAATTGTGTGATTGCCGTGTTGATATCGTAGTTTTGACTAATGATAGCAGTGTCATCTGCGAACATGGCCAGTGCTGTGTTTTCCAGTTGGGGAATGTCGTGGACGTAGAAGTTGAATAAAATGGGCCCAAGTATTGATCCTTGCGGCACTCCTGCTTTAGCCAATTTTATTTCCGATATTTTAGAGTTTATTACAACGGAGAATTTACGATCCTCTAAAAATGACTTAATAATGCATAACAGGTAACTAGGCAATTTAGTTTCCATGAGTTTATACAAGAGTCCCCTGTGCCACACTGTATCGAACGCTTGCTTGATATCGAGAAATATGGTAGCTGAATAATGTTTTTGTTCAAATCCGCGTTCAATAATTTCTGTAACACGATTAAGTTGGTGAACAGTAGAATGGTGGCTTCTAAACCCAAACTGAAAATTCGGGAAAACTTCAATTTTATTTACATATTCTACCAGACGCGCATAAATTGCCTTTTCAAACACCTTCGATAAGGTCGGAAGTAAACTTATCGGTCGATACCCAGCGATGTCATGAGATTTCTTACCCGGTTTATGAAATAGCAAAATATGGGCATATTTCCATTGGTCAGGAAAGTATCCAATCCTTAAACAAGCGTTAAGCACTGTTGTCACGTATACTACTGCCTTCTTTGGTAAATTTTTCAATAAGCAGTTTGGGATTAGATCATGACCTGGTGCTTTTTTTGGTGGTAACTTATTTATAATAGTCTTGATTTCATGTGGTGTTATTGGTGAAATTTCATCTGGATGAACAGGAAATCTTTCCAGCAGCTCCTTTTCGACGTTGTTGTTGAAGTTTTCGTTCAGAGGGTCTTTGGTAGTAGTAAATGTATTGGCCAAGTGACTCACAAACAATGCGCATTTCTCCTCATCAGATGAGTAAGTTCCGATATTGGTCTTGATGGTGGATATATTATGGTGCTGTTTTAAGATTCGTCTGGTTGCCCTCCACATTGTTGGATCTTGTGGTTCAAGCTCACGGATGTATGTCTGGTAGTTGTTTATTCTATGTTGTTCCAATTCCCGTTGAATTTTGCGTATTAAGTAATTTAAGTGCGATCTCACTGCTGGGTCTCTTGTTTTAATCCACAATCTTCGAGTTCTGTGTTTTTCTTTAATTAATTGCTGTATATTGGTAGGTGGGTTCATAAAGTCAGTTATGCGTCTTGGTTTCTGAATGGTAGTAGCCGCTTCAAGTGAGTTCTTAATTATTTTTAATAAAGCATCTATGCTACTATTGATGTCGAATTTGTTGTTTAGTGCAATAGGACAATTTATTTGTTGCTGCAATGTCTGGCTGAACATCTTCCAATCAATTTTTCCATTGATTAGTTTAGGTATTTTATCAGCTATCTTTGGTTGATTATCAAAAGTTAAAATAATCGGCAGATGATCAGAATCTAGTGCGGGCAACACCATCTGACTAATCGGACTTGAGAAGTTCTTATGTAGTATGACATTGAGAATATCTGGTTGGTGGTCTATTCGATAAGGTATGTACGTCGGTTCAGAAGGTGGCGTAATCTGAATACCATATTTAGTTAGTATCTCGTATAGTCTAATACCATCTGGGTTATTTGCTCTACACCCCCAGATTGTATGTTTGCAATTCAGATCTCCTATGAGTAAAGTTGCTATGTTGTCATTAAATAAGTGTTGCAGGTCATTAGCACTAATACGTTTATTTGGTTGTTTATATGCACAGATGACCTTTAATTTTCCTCCATTTCGAAGTTCAATTATTACAGATGTTGTTTCTATATTTTCCATTGTTGTGGTTTCGATATGGTATATAGCAAGATGCTTTTTGGAAATTATTGCAACCCCTCCCGAAGCAGTATTTCCTGGCCTGTCTTTTCGGAAGACATTATATCCCGGTATACTCAGTTTCTGATTTATCAGCAAATGTGTTTCGGTGACACATAAAATATCTACATTATGCCTTTCCAAGAACGCGATAACTATTGATCGTTGTCGAGTAATTCCATTTGCATTCCAGTTTGTGATGATTAGGTTCGAGTAGCTTTTGGTTATTTTATTTGTTGACATTTTGTAATAAAATTGGAATTAACGGAAGAAGGACTTCTTTAATTTTGCTTATATGAGGCATGATGATTTCAATAATTGAGTGTACTATTTGCTCTATGAGTGAACTTGATTCATTGGATTTTTTAGTATTTCCATTGTTGGGATGGCTATTTGCATTATTGGGATGGTTAACTGATTCGTTTCGAATTGCGTCTGCATATTTATAATAAGGAGTGGTGTATCTATCGGCTGAAATGGTTCGTTTGGTTGTTAACTTTTTATAATACTCACAACCCTTGTAGTTTGCAGTGTGCTCTCCTTGGCAATTAACGCATCTGGGTTTTTCATTTTTGGTTTTTGCGAGAAATGGTGATCCCCTAAGCACTTCACACACCTGGGATTTAGTTTGCAGTAGTTTTTCGTATGCGAGTATCGCTGGCAACGAGTGCATTGTGGGATAATTTTACCGGTTCTTCTTGGCTCGACGGATACTTTACAATAATAGAGGTAGTTCAAACTGTAAATTGTTTCTACGTTCTCCTTTTTATTTAATATTACAGCACAAATCGGGATTGGCTGTTTATCTCTATTCTGTAAGCGCGTAACACTTATTACAGGATATTTTTTATCAATCAGTTCTTGTTTTATCTCGTCGTTTGTTATTGAAACTGGAATATTTCGAATAATTACTGAGACTTTGTTGGACGTGTCTGGGTTCTGATATGTGTGATAATTTACATTTTTTTCTTTATCAAAGTAAGTCGTGAGGGAACGAAAGTCATCGATTGTGTTTAAGTTTACTTTGACTTGCGTGCCTTTATTGGTTATTATAAACTCGTCTTTAATATTTGATTTAATATCTTTTATTAATTGTTGATAATTGTGAGCGTCGTGAATAAATATAGGTGGGATTTTTACTGGCTTAACTTCTTGAGTGATCTTTTCAGTTGCCACAAGACTTGGCTCCTTTTGAGGAGGAAGATAATATTTATTTTCTTTTATTAATTTACTGTTATCAAAAACGTAGCGTTTATTCGAATTCTCTGCTGGTGGAGATTGGTTGGGGCGTTTGTAGCTTGTGGCATGGGATTTTTGTGAATTAGGTGATAAGCCGCCTTCGCAGATAACTGTTACTTCTGGATCAATATGCATAATCTTATCTTCTGACATAATTCGATCATTTGTAAAACTCATTCTACTGTTCGATGTATCACTGTTATTTTTACGTTTAAATTTATTTGCGCTTAAATTTGCCGATAATTCCCGCAAGTACGATATTTTTTGGTTTGTAGATAAGTACTATCGCGCACGCCCGCAGGCGTGCGGTATTTGTATTAACTTCAATTCAGATATCGACTGTTGTTAAGCGATCACGGAAGAATAATGCAATTATTATTAGTAATCACTTTGTTTAAACACTTCGCGTAAAACTACAACCGTATTGGTTCGCGGTTCACGAGAGACTCCGGCCATTCTTGAATTTAGGATAACAGAAGAATTGTGATAGCACTAACTGCATAAAGGAATATGTAATATATAACCTTAAATGGACAATAAACAAAATTTAGATGACTTATTATTATAATAAAAATATACTTACATGCAATCTGTTATCAACTAATATTACTATCAAAGTTAATGTAAAGAATCAGTGTTAGAAACACGTATTTTTTCACACAACAATCACACGACGCACACAGTATCCAATTCAAAACAGAAATGTACGTATCCGCTAGGCCGCTTTGTGCTTTGTGAAGCTCTGGACCATGAACCTGCTGAATGTACTAATATTTAGTTACTTAGGTAAATCCCCGACTCATTTGACGGTAATATACTGCCCGTGTATAGGATACAGCATGCAGTCTGTACAATACGTTAACATTATACACTATACACATTTATTTCAAGCCCACAGCGTAATAAATTAAGGGATTAGCGTTTGTATATTTTCGGGATAATTTTTTCGGGATCCGGGGATATTTTCGGGATGCTGAATTACATATAATTAAATCAAACACCATAAAGAATTCCTTTTTAAAATTACTTTTATTAAAGAATTACCAAGTGTAGATGTTTCACGTACAGTGACGAGAATAATCTGCCCCAAGTGGCTCCTCATTAACTTATATATCTAAGCTACAAATAAACAAGGCTATTATTATGATATGGATGCTACTGAACCAATGTCCTAGCGATAAGCAACGTGTAAAGTTCACTTCCATACTCCCGGAATATTAGGGGTCGGCTGGCGATTAGATAACTGTTAGACTAAATGACCGTTAGACTTATTTATATTTTGATTGGGATCCCGGAATCCCGGGATGGATTCCCTACTATGGAGACAAAACCTGGAAAGAGCATCTCGCAACTGCAGAGGATGGCAGAATAATTTTTGGTCCAACGTATTAATACCACTTACAAGTTCTTAACTGTTAAACATTTCACATTTGAAATCAACTATTGTCAATTCATTTGTAAAGGTCTTTTTGTAATGGAAAAACCAGAAAAGTGCAACTAAAGTATTGTTTTTAACCTTGATCATTTTATACAAATTTACTATTTTTATTACCAATCCCAAGTTAAGTTACGAGCGCAGGCCCATAATAGTTAGGCTGGGTTAATTTTTTTAATTGGACTGTTTAACATACTTTAAAAACTAGTTAATAAACTTTTGTTTGTTCAAAAATATGAATTCATTCACGAAACCTGAGCTTTTAACTTTTATTTACAGAAAAAATTATTCAATATTAATGATATTTAGAAAATTATTATCAAAAACAAATTATAACTGCCGATTCATAATAGTTTAATGATGCAATGCTGGACAAAACAAAAGATATATCGTTACAATCTATAAATGCATGCCATTAGTAATTGCTTATAAGTTTTTAGAGCAAAATGACTCATGGTAAAGCGCTGGGTGCTGATTTACGAGAATCTACTATTAATCCCCATAAGAATGGAATTTCTGCACGAAAAATTTTGATTTCTCATTCAGTTCCACGGTCGACAGTGTAAAACATTATTAATTTGTTTAAAGAAACTGGATGTGTTACGGAAAGTAAAAAAACTGGTCCATAAAAAATATCTAATGCCGATGCACGAGCTTTGAGAAGAATTGTCAAAGCAAATCGGTGATGAAATGCCCAAGAACTTGCGTATTATGGCGACAAATGATTCAAAAACAAATTTCTTTATTGAGTACCGAAAGAACAGTTAAAAAGTTAGCCTACAAATTTTAAGAGATAATTTTTTCATGTGATGTTGCTGTTACTAATAATTATTCTAAATCATTATATTTACTATGCAAAATGGGTTAAATCGCACAAAAATTGAACTTCACGACAATGGCATACGGTGATTTGGAATGATGAGTCAAATTTGATGTATGTGTAGAGAACACTAGGAAACGTGTATTACGTACATCAGTGGAAACATACCATACCGACTGTTTGGTAAAAAAAGTCAAGTTTCCAGCATCTGTCATGGTCTGGGGCTGTATAACTGGAAGGGGAGTTGGAAAGCTACAGATCATTCACTGTACTGTTAACACCGATAAATATAAAATCATTGCTTATTATTATTATTATTATTATTATTCTTGCTAGAAGACAGGCAGCATTAAGCTGTTGACGTCTTCTTTCAAGTTTTTTGCCATCTATTGCGATATGCCACTCTGCCAAAGGGGAATTTGTTTTCTAGCAGGATGGTGCTCCGTGCCATACGGCAAAAACAGTAAAGACCTGGTTTGAAGAACATCGAATTCCGACTTTGTAGACTTCAGGCAGTCCGGACTTCTCACCAATCGAGTCTCTGTAGCGTAAGAACCCAGCACTCACAGTAGCCGACCTTAAAACAAAATTATAACATACAACCACATCAATGTGCAGAACTCGTTAACACAATGCCTGATGGAATTAAAGCCACTGTGGCCAATAAAGGGGACATAACGCAGTATTAGAATAATGGCCGAACTATTCTGAACCGTCAGTCATTCTTTATTTATTAGTGTTAAGGTTGCAAATATTAACAAATATAAAATTATTTTTCAGCTAATCTAAGCTTCAAGTTTATATATTATTGTAGTAATATATTTTTTCAAAGAACAGGTCTGTTATTGGACCTTTGCTATAATTTAGTAATACACTGAGTTAAAATTGATAGCCGGCCGAACTATTTTGGCCCTGGGCTCGTATATGAAACTACCGGGTGTCTTAAAATGAATTACATCTAGTATGCTTTAAATTTCCCATAATGCAAACTAAAATTTTACTTGAAATTGGCAAGACTGTAAATCTGTGTCAAATTCGAGGTTAGCAGGTTATGTTTGGCTGTAGAAGGTTTTTTTTGACTCGACGATCCAGACTCTGAAGTAATGGGCTAACCGGTTCCAGAGTCTGGTGTTTTGCAATGGCCACTCGGAAGACTCCTTCCGACGTCATTAAAAAAAAAGAAAGAGGTTATGTTTGGCGTCAGTTTGTGTCAAAATTGATGCAAAACTTTTTAGCGTAAATATTTAATTGACCACCCCTCTTACCCCTTTGAAGACACTTTGGTATTCACGTATTACCTTATCCATTTTTGTCACTAACTTCTTTTTTTTTTTGCTGTTGCTAATATCTTGTAGGTTATGTTGCGGAGTGCTATGCATCTGTAGTTGTCACACTTTAATTTTGTGTCCATTTTTATTAATCGGGCATATTATGGCTTCTATCCAGTCTTGGGGCATCTTCTCTTCTAACCAGATTTATTTTATTAGCGCTTGCATTTATCAGTTTCTTATCCCCAAATTTAAAAATTTCTGCTGTCTTTTTATCACTTCCCGGGCTTTTATTTTGTTTTTTTGTTTTGTCCTTTAGTCCTTTTCTTCATCTGCAAAGGCGCTGACTATGTGGGTGCTTAGAGACTCTAGCACCCACTGACATAGTACCTCAGATATTTTGCGTATTCCAAGCAAAAGTAATTTTTTGCATAGTAATCATAAAAGTCGTCTTTTTTAACAAAAAATTGTGAGAAACGTAATACCTTTTTAACTATCTTACTGAAATTGTCAAAGGTCAATTTGATAGCTGAAGTCCTTTTCGACCACATTTCGAGTTATACAATATGTCACTATGCAAAAAATTACGTGTAAATACATATGAAGCAAATTTTTTTACTCGTTTGACCTTCAAACTCATAAAAAAATATCACTTTCATCACTAATTGTACAAATAACTATTTTGTATACGTATTTTATCTTCTACTTATCCTATCTGTAATATGTTTTTCTTGCAATAATTACCTACGACTTTCTTTAATTTTTTATTTTAGTGTAACGTAAAATTTAGAATCGGTGGGTGACTAATCGTATTAGTTTGATCTGAATATGTACTGAATTCTTGTTACTAAGAAAATTGATAGGACATCTAATTATTTATGTACCAAGGGAAGTAAAAATATTTACCGGTTTCAGGATATTAAGCCTTTGTCTACATATATAAAAGTAGGCTGGTAAATAAGTCATAACTGTATCTGTACGGTAATATTCCTTTACCGTACATGGCAACCATTACCATACTGGAACCGATAAACTATTGAACATACAACGGATGTTATGAATCATAACAGCCTTAGATGTCTTAAAAGCCTCGCTCTATGAGCTCGGATGTTAAAACAACATCTGCTACAGTTACGATATTCATAACATTCTTAGATATGTTAATAGCTATTATCCGTCGAGGAGGCGTTTGCAGCATGAGCGTAGCAAGGGCTGGCAATACAATCTAAGACAGCTCAAAGATATGTATCCGTAAACGTCACAAAACTGACAACTTATGTGTCTTTATTGACAAGGTAAAAGTGTTACTTTATCTGCCTAAGCAGATAAAATACCGACTTTTACGTACTTTATCTGCCTAAGCACACAAAATCGTTGCTCTCTTTCTTTCTTTCTATGTTTGTTCGCTATCTCCTCCGAAGATACTGGACCAATTAAATTGTATGATGGCTTAAAATTTTGCAAATTTTTTTTAGTCGGTTTTTATTTTCAAAAAGAGTACGAAAAAGTTTTAATTTAAATAAACCTTTAAGCAGCGGATCGGAGCATCTGTCGCCGTGGGTTATGGTGTGATAGCTGCTGTGGCCGTGTGCTATTAGCTCGGGTGATTCAGTATGTTCATATATCATTACAGTAGTGCGTTATTTGAACAACAGAGGTTGGCGCAGAGGTACAGTGTTCGCCTGTCACGCGGGTGCCTGGGTTTGATTCCCGGCCGATCATCCTTTTTTTTTTTTAATTATATTAATGAAATTTACCTGAATACATTTGCGGATAAAATATTATATGTTATTCGGAGTAAAAGTGACTTTATGTGGCTTAGCTGAATTATTTGCCTCACTAACGTTCGGCTAAATAAACTTCAGCTTCGCCACATAAAGTATCACTTTTACTCCTAATAACATAATCTACTATTATTTCCTGAGTTGGATATTATATCTTTTCCACTCCCGAATTAAGTAAAAATGTGGTTTTTATTTTTGATGTTTAATTAATTTACTTTTGGGATTGACATGCGAATAAATTACTAAAAATCTGTATATCAAAGCTGTCAACTTATGCTGATAGACTAGTTACCTTCCCTAGGGACGTAAGTGAGCTGCTTACATCTCGTTGTCATGTCAATAACAACCAACACTTTTTCGTTAAAATATGTTGAAGTTATTTCATTAACGAAACTTTTATCCATTGAATTATCTAGTGCACACTGAATAAATGAATATTTTTTCAAATGAGTCACGTGGGGCTAAAGTCTGTGCTCCTGCTTGTCTGCTACTAACTCTTCTTTTTTATTCTTGTAGAATATTGGATTTGGCTGGTATCCTTGTTATTTCCTCTCAGCTCCTTGTTCTTGAATTGGTCGTCCAGCTTGTTCACTAATTCTTCATTAGACCTTCTCTTCTTTTCTCTTAATAAATTTTTGCACTGTTTCTCTGTACCTTATATTCATGTTTTGCTTCTTCTGTTTCTGCTGTAATAATTTTTATCTCACCTTGTTTCTTTTTTCTATTTCTTGTTTACATTCTGAAACGGGTCAATTCGTACCACCTGTATTTATTTATTTTATATCTGTTCATTATATGCTAATTAGCAATAAAGCCTGACAGTAAGTGTTTTTGTGTTCATTCATGTAGTTTAGCACTATAGAGTAATAATTGATGTATACGCTGCCAATGATATAGAGCAGTGGTCGCCAACCTCTTCAATGTGTTGAGCTACTTGTTAATTTTGGAATAAACAGCGAGCTACCCACACGGAAGCCACGTAACGCAACGTAAATGAAATAATCCACAGTTAATTTATCATTATATGTATTTATTTTACTATTTATTTAACTGGTAATACATAATACATAGGTACTAATAATAACTACATTCCTACCTACCAAACGAAGTTGTTTGAAAAATAAACACAAACTTTTATCCAGCCACAACGGCATGTCACGTAAGATTTAAAAATAGTTAATAATAACAACAAAAAAGTAACGCACTATCATGAACATAAACATTGAAAAATAAAAAAGCACGTTCAATGAGAAGGCTGACACTCAGACTCATTGATAATTTTTTTAATGTTTGCAGTATAATTTGATACAGCCATTCGAATACAATTATCCAAATGTTCATCTGTAAGTCGATTGCGATATTTGTTCTTAATAAACTTCATATTGGAAAAAGAAGATTCACACAAATAGGTTGAACTGAATAATGCTTTCACTTTTAAGGCAACACGGCATAGAACTGACTATTCAACACTATATCATATAAGCCAATCACATTGCAGACATTTGCTTTTTTTAACCAATAACAGCAGTATATCACTGAATATTGGGCACCATGCAAAATATTCACAAAACAATGTACGTACTCAAAAAATAAATAGCCTTGTTGCGAAGTATCGCTTAGCAACGATGTTCTGTCCTTAGTGATAACGCTAGGTTACGTAACACTAAACCCCAACAAACTGTGTGGCTTGTTTTAAAAATTTTAAAATGCTGTGTTTTGGAAGTATTCCGCTGAATTTAATTGAGAATGAATAATTATATTAATTGTTGGATTATTTTTCAATAAAGTTAATCGTTATGTATTAATATTGTTAAATAGTCGTCCCAAATACCACTCGAAGTGGATATATTTTTTTTAAATATTTTGCCATTTCCATAGAAATTATTGCAAATTTCACTCAACAAAATCATATTTAAATGTCACTCGCCTTCGGCTCGTGACATTTTTTATGTGATTTTGTATCGTGAAATTTAAACGCAATAATTTACATGGAAACGACAAAATATTTTGTCAAAAATATATCCACTGCTTGTGGTATTACCCTTGAATATTTGTCTTTACTTACAATAGGCCAGATACATTTGGTACTTGAGACTAACGATTTTAAGGCTAAATCATTTTGAAAATCAATTACTTCCATTTCTGTTGCAGCGATGTCTTCGCCAAAGTTCTGCATAACACAAGTTGCAAACTGTTGGATATCAATTTCCATAAAGGGTGAAACAACAAACTGCGCTACTAAAGCCATTTCGTTGAAATCCTTAAAACGATTTTTGAAGTTATTCTTCAGGGTAGAAACTATTTCTACATGATATTTGCTGTCATAGGGTTCTAATGGATTTTGAGATATTTTTTCTGAAAGAATAGGAAAATGCTTGGCATCGCTGTTAATTAGGTTTTGTTCCCAAAACTCCAGCTTTTTGATAAATGCTTTTATATCAGAAATCATTTCTGCTAGTTCTTTGTCTCTCCCCTGAAGCTGCAAATTAAGTTCGTTTAATTTCTCGGTAATGTCCACGAGAAAACCAAAATCTCTAAGCCAGATTGAATTTTCTAGTTCCGGAGTCGGTTCATCGCGTTTTTTGAAAAATTGAACTATGCCAGATAGGACATCATTAAAACGTTTCAGCACCCGTCCTCTACTTAACCATCGGACTTCAGAGTGAAGGAGTAGGTCCTCGTATTGACAGTCAACTTCATCGGCCAAGGTTTTGAATAATCTTCTTTGTAACGCTTGAGCTCTAATCTTGTTCACAATTTTTACCACCAGTTTCATAACGTTGTTTAGTTTCAGGAAATTTCCACATAATGCTTCCTGATGGATAATGCAGTGGTAAGAGAGAAATTGCGGAAAAGTTTCATCTTTACGACATAACGCCACCAGACCCTTATCAAAACCCACCATAGCTGGAGCGCCATCGGTTGTCAAGCCTACCATTTTCGATATTGGAATTTTCTCGGAAGAAATAATATTTTTTAAATGAGAAAACAACTCCTGTCCAGTAGTGTGTCCTTTCAGTGGAATAAACTTCAAAAGATCTTCTTTAATCGTAAAATCACTAAAAACCATCCTGACGAACACGGCCATCTGGACAGTGTCAACGACATCTGTTGATTCATCCAGTTGAAGTGAAAAATAAACACAGTTATCTAAGTCAGTTCTTAACTGTAAAAAAATATCATTGCTCATTACTTCTACACGTCTCATCACTGTATTAGCAGAAAGTTGCATAGATTTTATAGCTGAAACTATCTCGTCTTTGTTTCTAAAGTTGGCAAATAACGAGTCAGCAGCTTCTAAAAACGCCTGTTTTATCATTTCCCCGTCTTCATAAGGTTTCTTTTTTTGTGCAATTATCTGGGACACACGGTACGATGCTTCAGTTGCAGCCTTATTTTTGTCGATTGTTCTTAAAAATATTGATTGTTGTCCAATTAACTGCTTTTTTAACTGTTTCAGTTTCTCCTTTCTGGCGGCAGAATGTAGTGGGAATGATTTTTCAAAATTAGAATGTACAGTTTTATGATGTCTCTCAATATTTCCTTTTTTAGCAACGGAGACCGAAGTATTACATAACAAACACACATTTTTATCTTTAACTTCTGTAAAAAAGTATTGTTCTTCCCATTCCGAATGAAAGTGGTATGTCTTTACCTTCTTACAACTGCTTGCCATAATATTATTTTTTGTTGTTCACTACTAACCCAACCGCTGGACGTTGGTTACGCGTTCAGTTTTAAACTAAGCGCAATGTCGCCGCGCCGTGCGTATTTATCCCGTTCAAAGCAATCCAGATCGTTCTCGAACACTAACGCACTGGTCCGGCTGGTCGGTTCTAGCCGATTCTAGCCGATTCTAGCTTGATGGCGTCAGCGGCAGATCGCTCGCCGCAACGTTGCCGCTGTTTATGTTTAATATTATGACAATTAGATTTTTTTGTGGAATTTTAGGAAGCTTCTCTGATTTTGTATTTTCGTTGTGAGAGCTACCAGAATTGCCCCCGCGAGCTACCGGTAGCTCGCGATCGACAGGTTGGCGACCACTGATATAGAGTGTAACGCGACGTGAGTTCGTGAAGGAATTTGTCGGTAGTGCAGTTTAATTCGGGGAATAACCGGTCGGTATGTGAATCAACGCCGGAGGCCTGCAAGAAGGGTATTCGCGCCCGAATGGTTGAATAACGCAGATCAACAGATTCGCACCAAGATTGTTAACAGGTGCGGGTTGTATTCGAGCTCGCTGGTCATACTTACAAATTATCAGCAGTACGAAGCGGGCTAATAACAGCTCTAAACAGTGCTTCATATATTGTGTTGTGGCCGGCATTATTCGTCGCCGGCTCATTGTGCCTCTGAAAGGGACGCCAGCGTCCAAAAACAGCCAAATCCTGCTGTATTTGCAGCCTCCGTCAGAAGACAACTTCTGTTGCGACACCATAGGAAAAGCTCCTGTCTTTGTATACGACTAGAGCATTGGGAAGGCTCCAAAGCAAGGTCAGTTGCTAGCTATAATCGCCGTACAAGGTGAAATAATATTGCAACATCTGAAGCAATTGCACTCGTGTTTGTTAGCATGGGGAACCCCCTGCGGACAGAGATTCACAGTTACATCATCTGAGCGTGTCTTCGCTATCTTGGAAGGCCGAGATTCTGTTACTAGGCCGTTTCAAGAACAGACAACGTCGCGTTAAGTTTGTTAGTGCGCGCCCTTTGACTTTGCATTGATAAATGAACCTTTAAGTATCTGTTTAAAGCATTTGCATATATCTAGCGGGCTAGTGCCTTATTTTGTATTGGCTTATATGTATTTTCTTGTGTGTGTTTATTTACAGATTATATGTCTTTATTGTAAACTGTTGGGATTTTTATGGTCATTCATATTTGTATTGGTGAGTACAACATTTCAGGTGTCCACGAGAAAGACCTTAAATGATGTTGGCTTCTCTTAGCCACTCTGCAGATGTAAAAAGAGTCTCATAGCACACCGACTGATTAAGCTAGCGAACCCAGGGCAATTTAAAGTAATAATTCAGTAGGTGTAGGACTCGGAGTGAAGCCGCTTTACAATTCTTGGTTCAAATTTTGTTCTTTCCTCCTTTTGTAATTTCTTCACTTCCTTTTTTTCTTTTTGGCCACTTGTTTTATTTTTCTTCATTGGTGTTAACAAGACACATTTTTATCTCTACCCAACATTATTATACCCTCTTTTTCTATAAGTACACGATCCCTTTACAAAGTTACATCATCAATTGTTTCATTGCATGAAAATTGACTTTGTTCGCACTGCCACCATCTATCTCTTTTTTTTGTTGGCATTATATTATCAAAAAATGTTGCAGCTGCCATCTCTTTTGTTGTGTGATGGATGTGGCCACAGATTGTTGTAATGGCTTTCACATAAAACTTGACAATAAAAATGCAAGTGCAAGTGAAGTGTCATTTTATGAAGAATTACTGATTGCAGTAAACAGTATATAACATGAATCATCTAAAAAACTTGGTGCATGGTACTAGGTGGACAAATTTTTATCCTGTGCGCATTGTTTAATATTTCTCATATTGTAAGAAAATATTGACAGTACCTGCTTAGTAGATGAGAGGGTGTTTTAAAAAAAAAAAACATTATTGAGAAGGCTTTGAACTACATTTTGTCTTACGACGGCATGTCGGTGATTACTGAATCGCTCTACCAAGAATTCAGCGTGCTGAGTCACTTGAGTTGTCAGTTGTCAAAGTGAGGTTATGTACACACTCGGTCACTTGAGTTGTCAGTTGTCTAAGTGAGGTTTCTGTTTATACGCAATCCATAATAGTTATTTACTATACAAGTGGGATAACAGCATCGTTAATATACGTGTGTGTAAGTTACAAACGAGTGCGTAGCACGAGTTATGTAAGCACACAAGTATATTAATGATGCATTATCACACATGTATTGTACAAAATTTTATCTACGATTGCCTAAAATTGAGAAAAGTGCATTAAGAGAAATGTCAGATCTGTCATTTTCAAAAATATTTTAGTAGGCAAATGTCATTATGTCATTCATTTGACACTATTTCAGTTACGTAATGAAGTCATTACACAACTCAGTTGCGTAATGAAACCATTACATAACTGAGTGGTGTAATGAGCTTCATTACCTAACTGAAATAGTGTCAAATGAGTGACGTAATGCGTTACTTATCCTACTGGAGTAGATAAAATAAGTTACAACATGACTTTCAAAAATTACTGTTTGACACAAGGCCACTTGCATGGAAATTCCTCAAATAAAATCTCATAGCTTTTGTATGTAACTGTGAGTGATCACAATTTTTCTAATTTTCAGATACCAGCAGTTGTAGTAACGCAAGAATACCAGGGCCAGATATACATATCTCTC
Source organism: Agriotes lineatus (assembly GCA_940337035.1). Taxonomy (NCBI): domain Eukaryota; kingdom Metazoa; phylum Arthropoda; class Insecta; order Coleoptera; family Elateridae; genus Agriotes; species Agriotes lineatus. The sequence goes on from CALNHX010002789.1 coordinate 142,741, forward strand.
CATAAAGATCCACATCCGCAAATCTTGATTGAAAACAAGAGTGGCACAAAACTATTCGTTGCTCAAGCTTCTGGTGACGACGCCAAAGTAGTCAGCGACTGCCAGCATTTCAACTGGGCGTGCGGCACTGAGCACAACAAGATAAATTACTACACTATGCCTGGATATGCTGAGAAATTTCCAGACTTGTCGCAGAACAATTTTATTGAAAACCTGGTGATTTCCTGTGACCCGCAAGGTGAATATTTTGTTGTTGCCCCAGTCGCATCTCAATTTGAAATTTTAGGTGATCATCGTGGCTACCAGTGGTCAAGCCCCGTTGATATTTCGTCTTACAGCGACCAGTTTCTGCGAATTCCCTTTTTTGGCGATGTTAAAATCACGATCGTTTACTCAATTCATACTACTATTATAACTATCGATTCTGCTAGCCAGGTACTAAAGATCTAAACGTAGGCACATTTGTTTATTGCTGTGCTTTTAGGTTGAAATCAGTGCCAAAGATATACGAGTGCGATTGTTTATGCATGAAAATGATGCTAGGTCCATAGAAAATCGCAGGCACGAAATCAGCGATAGCCCTGGGGAGTTGGATAATGCAATTGCTGGTGTAAGTGTTAATTATGGGCAAGTAAAATGTTATAAACGCTGCAATTTTTTCTGTAGCCAAGTACCGGTAGCTCCACATCAGTACACACGTGTTACAGTAGTGGCGATTTGACTGGTTCTTCTTCTGAAGTTAGCATAGTGCCTTCCACTGCGGACCGTACATCCGTGGCTTCACAGGCAATACCAACTGGCACAGCTTACCGTTTTCAAACTCTCCCCACTCTGCGGGAAAGGTCTGGAATTGTAGAAGAAAGCTATTTAAGGAAGATTTTTTCAGAGAGATTGGATATCAGTAGCTCAAGCTCTGTCGTAGCTGGTAGAGCGGTAAGGTGTGGTAGATTTTGCAGGTTCAGTGGTTTCATAAAGGGCATTACCTTGACTTTGATATCGGATTTAAACAGTGGCCCTGAAAGTGGTGAAATTGCCAATATAATTTGTGATGACATCGTTCTCATAGCTGAGCAACTTGAGGTAAATACAAGACCAGTCGTTTGAACTTGTTGCATTAAACCTCTTATATGCAATATATTTATCGTGAACTAAAGCAGCGTAGTCAGATTTCGTGTTGTTACAGTTTATGGACGTGACTTTGAGCATATCCGAGATACAGTTCGACAATCAGTTGTATGCGAGAGGTGGCTTTGATTTTCCTGTGGTATTAATTGGACAGCAAATAAAACCAAGAGAGAAACTGCTGTCCCTTAATACTCCAATTATAAATTGGATAAACAACGCACAAAGGAGCCCCTTGCTGAAGATCGATCTCAAAATAGAAACATGGAGAGATCCATTACAAAACCAAAGTCATACAGGTTTGTAGCGGCAAGTTTTTTCGTCATTTTGTAATGAGCCACTCCATTTCAGAAATTAAAAATATAAAAATCAGAATTAAACCATTATGTGCCTACATCGAAGACGTCTATGTCACAAGACTGAAGGATTACCTGGCCATTTTTTCTCCCACCAAGCTAGTGTTGTGGCCCAGCTACAAGAAAAGGATTAATTATGGTCTCAATTCCATCATTGTGGCCGTTCCTGACCATCTGGCTTGGGAGGCTGCAGTCGTGGCTCATCCACTGACACTTCAGAGCCTTTCGATCGAACCGTTATCCCTGCTTCTATCCGTGCATTCCTCCATTAAACTGTACATTGCCCTAGATCAGTCCCCACTTCAATTTGGGCAGTTTGATCGTACCCGGATTATAACAACACCTTACAGGTATGAAACAATTTTTGAGTCACTTTGTGCAAAATAGGTTAGAAAACTGAATTTTGCCATGGAAGATAGCTATTACAATCATACTCTTCACTTATAAGTTGAACTGGTTTTCCTTAAATATCTTGTGAACCTTGTGTTCCGTGACAAAATGTTGCAGGCTTACAGGAAATTTGAAAACCGCACATATTAAAATTTCATTACAGTCATGTGCGCTTATAACGGGGTCATCAAAATCGGTTTGTTATACCTACCGGAGTTTGTAATAATAAACCACTTTGGAAAACCGTGGTCCAAGTCATTATGAGTGCATTTTTTCATTTTCTTTGTAGTATTTGGCCTCCCAACCGTTGATTTACTCAGAGCCATTTATAAACATATTTTACTTTGTTTCACTCCACTTTGCAAACGTAAAGATTTACGTTTTTATTTATGAAGCTCATTCATGATTGTAACAAACCTGCACGGCGCTAGATTGAAACTGATTTGTGCTGTGTCTACCCACGTTACATATTAGTATTGCAATGGTTTACTGCCCACAGCAATTCTGGTTGTCTAACTAACACGAAAATGAAAGAATTCAAGATGAGCACAGAATTAATGTTTTATTTATTGTAAGAGAAAGTCAGTATTTTATACTAATAAATGCACGTGATATGAGTAGCAGTAATTATAATTTGAGTGAGAAAGTTTGGCATTAGATAAGTCAGAATCAAGAAGGTTACGTTCAGCGTTTTACTAATAATTGATGTTAAGAATGGCAAACGCAGCTTAATTTATGTAGCTGACAGATGTGAGTTTGGTGAAATCAATACAATGATGTGAATTTTAATAATACAGAGATGGTTTGTGTAGTTACAATTATATTAGCGGTATGATTAAAAGTTTGTATCACCAACAAACGGCAAGATAACTGAAGGGTAAAGGAACAGTGCAAAGCAGTACGAGGAAGTAGAGCTTGCAAAGAGCAATTAGCCTACCTATCAAAGAAACCAGACATCGTGCAGTGCTAAAATAAACATGTGAAATGGTGCATTTAAAACTGAAGTGGTTAAAAAAGCAGAGATTTAAAGTGTAAAAATGACAATTCCCAAGAAAAGACAGTTTAGTGTTTAAGCAAAAACAGTTGTTGAACCTACCTCTGTTGAAAAAGAGTTTATTTCATGCTAGACCGGAGCTTTACTTTAATTAATTGCAAATAAATAGCATATACAGAGTAGTAAACTATTTATTTACCTAATAATTATTACAACATATTTTTAATGAGCCTGAGATTGACACAGAATTCTATTATTAAAGCCTTTTAGAGGTCTTGCCATATCTCAGCGACCACAAATGCGCAGTGGAGCAAAGGAGAAGACTGTAGAGCGAGATGCCCAAATGGTGTTTTCACTACAACCTAAAAACATCAGGCTAGCTTGCAGGCGCGAAATTTAAAATAGGTTGTGTCAATATTTCGTGTTTATTTGATAAAACTGTTTTTTATAATAAACGGAAATAGAGGTAGATAGAGAACGCTAAAACTAACTTATAAGTATGAAAATAGCAAACGATATCAAACGCAGCAAAATCGCAATGATATTTTCAGGTTGGTCTGTAGCCTTGATTATGACGTATTTACAGAATTTCGATCACTGCGCAAGGTCGCTGAGATATGGCAAGCACTCTAATTTATAAATTGTGTAATACGTCCCTATTTATTTATCTTATATTATTTTTACATAATAATTGTGGGGGGATCATTATAATATTTATTTACAAATACGGGCACGTAACTTTGCGATAAGCAGCGCAGTACCGCCTGCACATACATATTCTTTCAATTCATTTTATTTTTCATCAACATATCCCATGATAAAATTTGGTTTGTTTTATCCAGAAGTTTGTTGCATGTGGGTTCGTTAAAAACTGCAAAAAAACGTGTACTTTATGGACGTTTTGACGGTACTTTTCAGTTTGTTCATTAAAAGTTGGTTTGTTATAAGCGGACTTGACTGTATAAACAAATCTTTGAGTTCTATTCGTGATGAAGACAAGAAATTGAGGTCCCACAATGGATCTAGCCTTAAAAAAAAGTGGTAAAAAACTAAAAGTCTAAAATTATTAACTTTTTAATCAATTGATATTAATAAATGTTCATAGAATTATTTTAAATTATACTGTTTGGAGTCTAGTACGAGGAGTGGTTCTGAGCGGATGTCCCGCATCCCGCCAATAACAGTGCGATATCCTTGACACAAGAGTATTATATCGGTGATTTGTGAATGTGTCAAGTGTCAGTGTAACACAGTGCATAAAAGCAATAAAACCAGAGTAATATCTAAATATAAAGGTGAACCACCGAAGCAGAAAGTAGCTCGATAACACGTGTCCCGCCTAACAAAGAGGATTAAGGAGAGAAGAAAGAATAAAGCTAAATCAGGTCAGATAGAAATAAGAGAGCGATAACGTGCGGGCGAAATTCGGAGACCGATACCAAAGTACTAACCTAAAACTGTTAAAACTCGCGCGAAATTCAAAAACGCACACTAGCGAAAAGACGTACGAATATCTGCGCGAAAGCAGAGACCAATTTCACGTGTAAACGAAGAGCATCTACGTGCAACTAAATAAACAAGGGGCGTTATGAAGTTCTAATCGCAAAAGTGGACTGCAGGTAAACGATCTTAGCTGCTCTCAACAAGGCGTAGACATCTGCACACGGGCAAAAAACCATTACAATAAAAGTTAACGACTAATCAGTGAAGGGGTAGCAGGTGGCACTCCTCTACGATCCCGGTTGAAGAGAGGTTACCACAGGGTTTGGCGGTCCTGCCCTACGTCAGCTACTGGATTTGCCTCCCATCCCCCGTCCTCGGGAGGAACCAGGTCCCCAACCTCTATTCCCTCGCCCCTCCTCCGCTATCCTTTCCCACACCACCCCTCCACCAACCCGCACTTGGCCAGCGTGGTGGAGCACAGGCCAAAAACCCCCTAATGAATGAATGAATGAAAAAATGTCGATTTCTGAAAACAAGCCCCAGGTGGGTCAGGCAAGGAGTCCGGAATCCCACACTGATAACAAATTATCAGTCTGCTCCACGGAATATGGGGGGAGCAAGAAGTCGAGACAAGGTAACGGTTGGAACAAGCGGCGACCAGAGGGTACTAAGACCCCCCGGATAAGATCAGGCTGCCATAAAAAACGGACACTACATGAAGGCAATTCGCAAGGAAAAACAACATCTGAGACTAAGCCAGGAACCAAGCTTTATATTGCCACATACAACATTCGAACAATGATGTCGAGCGATCACCTAGAGGAATTGGAGGAAGAATTATCTCACATAAAATGGAGTATACTAGGCTTAAGTGAGACCAGACTACCCGAAGAAAAGTGCACCACATTAAAAACAGGACATCTTCTTTATCAGAATAACAAAGAAAAAGATACACACGTAGGTGGAGTAGCCATTATGATACATAAAAATATAAAACATCTTGTCACCAAAATGAAAACGATATCACCCAGAGTAATATATATAGTCATGAAGATATCAAAACGGTATAGCGTACAGATTGTTCAGGTATATGCACCAACAAGCTCCTCGCCTGATGAAGAAGCTGAACAATTCTATGAGGATATATCACGAGCGCAAACACTAGAAAAAACACATTATAAATTTATCATAGGCGACTTTAACGCTAAGGTGGGAATATCAAAAAATAACAAAAGCCCATATATAGGAAACTTTGGACTCGGCTCTGTAAACGACTGTGGAGAAAGATTACTAAATTATATCTACAGTGGGAAACTCTTCTGTATGAATACATTTTTCCAAAAACAAACAAAAAGACGGTGGACTTGGAGAAGCCCAGATTCAAAAGTTAAAAATGAAATAGATTACATAATAACAAACAAAAAGTACACTGTGAAAGATGTATCAGTCTTAAACCACTTCAGTACTGGCAGTGACCATAGACTGCTGAGAGCCAGAGTAGAAATAAACATCAAGATGGAACGAAGCAAACTTACAAAACAACATTTTCCTACCAAAGACATAGTGCAACAGAATATACAAACATTTCAATATGAACTCCGCAAAAGATTATCTAATAAAGAAGCTATGAATAAATTAAATATCAATGAACTAGAAAGTAAAATAAGGACTGACATAAGCACAGCAAACAAGAAGATATGTACCGTTGTTAGAAACACAAATGTAAAAATAGAGAAAGAAACAAAGGAACTCATGGCAAAACGAAGAAAATTAAGTAAAGGAACACTAGAATATAAAGAACTCAACAAAACTATACGAAAACGAATTAGAAAAGATTTAAGAAATCATAACACAAAAGTGATAAAAACAATAATAGAAAACAACAAAAATATGAAAATTCTTAAAACATATAACAAGACTGGTAGGCCACAGATACATCAGTTAAAAAACCCAAGTGGAAATATAAAAAATGATAGGGAAGAAATAACAAAAATCGTAGAAGACTTCTATAGTGCACTATATAATCAAGAAAACACAGAACCTGCTAACTTAAACTCTAAAACTATCATGAACGTTGGTTCTGAAGAAATACCTGAGATCACAGTGGAAGAAGTGAAATTAGCATTGTTCCACATGAAAGAAGGTACAGCTCCTGGAGAAGACGGTATAACAACGGATATGATAAAAGTAGGAGGAAAAGTTATCTTAGAATCTCTAAAAATACTCTTCAACAAATGCCTCTTAGAGGGAAAAATACCAGCAGCATGGCAAAACTCAAAAGTAGTTTTATTATATAAAAAAGGTGATAAACTAAAGATTGACAACTATCGACCTATAAGTCTCTTAGCACACCCCTATAAACTCTTAACGAAAATAATAACAAACAGACTAACTAATAAACTAGATGACTACCAGCCCCCCGAACAAGCTGGCTTTCGAAAATGTTATAGTACAACAGAACACATTCAATCAGTCCGCTCACTGATAGAAAAATGCAATGAAGATAACGAACCACTACATCTTGCTTTCGTCGATTTTAATAAAGCATTTGATTCGGTGGAACTATGGGCCATTTTTAGAGCCATGAACAATGCCAGAATAGATTCAAGATACAGAAACCTACTTGAAAATATTTATAAACATGCAACATTAGTAGTTAACATTGCAGATGACTTACAAACAAGCAAAATACCACTGAAAAGAGGGGTTAGACAGGGCGATACCATCTCGTCGAAACTTTTTACGCTTGCATTAGAAGATGTTTTCAAAACAATTGACTGGAGTGAGAACAGAGTTAAAATTGACGGCCGATACTTAAATCATCTTCGGTTTGCAGATGATATTGTGATTGTTAGTCAAAATATAAATGAGCTACAAAACATGCTAGTAGAACTCGGAAATAGATCAGCAGACATTGGCCTACGCATGAACTTAAGTAAAACAAAAATTATGACCATAGAAAATATAATTGTACGTGTAGGAAATGAAATTATAGAACGTGTCGAAGAATATGTTTACTTAGGGCACAGTATCAAGTTGGGCAAAGAGAACCAAACAGCTGAAGTTAAGAGACGTATTCGACTAACATGGGCAGCTACAGGAAAACTGACAAATGTTCTAAAGAACAAGGACATTCCAGTTAATTTGAAGAGGAAGGTGTTTGACAGCTGCATACTCCCTGTAATGACGTATGGCATGGAAACTACAATGTTAACGATAAAGTCGGCGAACAGACTTAGAACAACCCAACGAGCAATAGAGAGAATTATGTTAGGTCTGCGTCTCAGGGATCACGTTACAAATGAAGAGATAAGAAAAAGAACTAAAGTAAAAGATGTTATAACCAGTATAGCAAAATCTAAATGGAGTTGGGCTGGGCACGTCGCTCGACAAGACCAACGTCGATGGACAAAACATATAGTGATGTGGAGGCCTCGAATACATAAACGAAGTGTTGGTAGGCCACAAAGACGCTGGCTTGATGACATCAAGAGCAGAGTAGGAATAAATTGGCATCAACTGGCTCAAGATAAAATATCCTGGAAAGAACAAGGGGAGGCTTATGTCCAAGAGTGGACTAGTAGAGGCTGCTAAAGAGAATCAGTGAAAATAAAGGAAAGCCAAGACAGTGAGTCAGTAGTATCTACAGCATCAATAAAATATTTTTACAAAAGTGGTGTCAAGCAGCTAATTCAGCGAGAAAAGAAAATCGGAATACAACCTAAACACGCGAGGCGCTGTGCACTACTGATAAACACCAACAGCGATTTAATAACTGAAACTAACATAAAATGTAAATAATCAGTGGTGACAACTTAAGAATCTCAGAATAGACGTGGAGATTTAAAATAAGAAAAGAAAATCAATGAATAAAGAGAGTCATTTTAGAAGCAGAATCAACAGTGAGGCAACGCTAGATGAATATTTAAAAAGGAAAAGAAGGGAAAAGGAAACAAGAGTCACAAGAAGTTTTCAAAAAAAGCAAAATAATAGTCAGATCATCCCCTGGAAAGGAGAACCACCAAAAGTTGGGAGAAGAAAGAAGAACAAAGAAAGAAGTAAGCAGAGAAGGCAGGACCTGTATAACTCCTTTTCTAAGCTTGCAAGCAGAGAGTAAAGTTAAAGAGATGTCAGAGATGGAAGAAATAATGCGACTGCTGAAAGAAATGAAAGGCGATTTAAAGATAAACAATGAAGAAATAAGGAAGAACAACGAAGAAGTCTGTAAAATAAAAGAAGAAATGAAAAGAAATAACGAGGAGATGAGGAAAATGAAAGAAGACGCAATAAAAAGAGAAGTAGAATGGAAGAAAGAAAAGGACCAAATGTGGGAAAGAATGGGAGAGCTAGAGAGGAAGATAGAGAACCAGGAACGTGAAAAGAAGAAAAATAATATTGTAATTAAAGGAAAGCAGTTCCGCAAGGAAGAAATGAAAGAGGAAGTGCAAAAGTTTCTAAGAGAAGAGATAGGGGTAACAGCCACAGTATTAGAAGGATATACAGTAGGAGCGCAAAGTAACAGTAGCGCAGCTAGCAACATTTGACCAGAAAATGGAAGTTATGAAAAATAAAAGCAGGCTGGGTAATACTAAGATATATGTGGAGAACGACTTTACATTTCAAGAAATGCGAATCCAGAAGAAGTTAAGGGATCTGGCAAGAGAAGAAGTGAATGCAGGTAGAAAGGCAAAAGTGACATACCAGAAACTAATAACTGACGAGAGAGTGTACATATGGGATGCAAATGAAGGCAAACTTAAACCAATAGGAGAATTACCATAAAAAAACTACTAGTAAAAATTGATAACAGACCGAAGATGACCAACGCGAGAAAAATGATAATGATACCGGCAATGACATGGAACTTAAAAACAGACAAAATGGCAATGAACCAGTTAATGGCAGAATAGCTTATCTAAGGATAAAAGGGAATACAACGAACTTATCGGTGGTTAATGTGTATGCGCCAACAGAAGAAGCTAATGAAGATGACAAATTGCAATTTTACGAAGAGATGGAGAACTTGTGTGAAAGGATAACTAAGCAAGACACGTTAGTCATCCTGGGTGATTTTAATGCGCAGATAGGTAAGGAAGACTACGTGAAGTTAGTTGCTGGCATACATACGATACATGAAAAGACAAATGATAATGGAAGCAAATTGTGCAATCTGGCAGCATCATTAGACTTAGAGATTAGCAGTACAAAATACAGACATAAAAAAATACATAAGGAAACTTGGATTAAACCAGGAAGAAACAGTGGAAACCAGATTGATCATGTCTTAATTGCAAAGAAGAGAGCTAGCGCAATAATGGATGTTAGGACCTTTCGAGGGGCGAGTGCTGATACGAACCATTACCTAGTGGTAGCAAAAATGAGGCAGAAAATATATAACAAGAACAGAAAAAGCAGTACAAATAAAAGGTGGGACCGAACAAAGCTAAATAACGATGTAATCAAAAGGAGATATACTGAAATACTTAACCAGCAAATAGAACAAAGAGGCGAAGATAACGACGTAGACCAAGAATAGAATAATATCAAAAACAGCATACATGAAGCAGGAAGACAAGTAATCGGTTATGAAAAGAGAAGAATAAGAAAAGAATGCTTCGATGGAGAATGCGAAGAATTAATCAGACAAAAGAAAGAAGTGAGAGCGAAATGGTTGAATACAGGAAAAGAAGAACATAGGATTATATTTAATGAAAAAAGGAAAGTATCAGTGAGGGTTTGTAAGCAAAAAAAGAATATTAATGACAGAATGGAAGAAATAGAAACGGACTACAGAAATAATTGCACCAAAGCGTTTTATCAGAAGATACGGCTACGGCACCAAAAGAGGAAAAACAGAATAAGCTTAAGGGGAATGAAAGACGCAGAAGGTAATGTACAATGTGAGGAAAATAAAATCAGTGAAATTTGGAAAGCACACTTTCAGAAATTACTAATTGAGGAAAACGAGGAAACAACAGAAGAAGAAGGCCTAGAAGAAAATATAGATGAGGTGATAACATTACAGCCAACGTATGACGAAGTAAGAGACATAGTGAACCATGCAAAGAATGGAAAAGCTCCAGGAAGTGATGAAATATGCGCAGAAATGATTAAAATGGGAGGAGAAGGTATATGTAAAAGGATTTACAAGTTGATACGAAGTATCTGGGATAATGAAAAAATGCCTACAGAATGGGGAAAAGCCATCATAATACCTATACCCAAAAAAGGAGATGCTCAAGACTGTTCCAATTATAGAGGAATATCCCTACTGAACTGTATATATAAAGTCATGTCTACGCTAATACACAAAAGGCTAACAGCATATACGAAACAAATACTAGGTGATTATCAGCAGGGATTTAGATCAGGAAGATCGACGACAGACGCGTTATTTATAATGACCCAAATAATGGAAAAACGCTTTGAACACAATATAGGAATAAAGATGTTATTTATCGATTTTAAGCAGGCATTTGACAAAGTTAAAAGAGTTGTTCAGAATCATGAATGAAATGAAAATTCCCTCTAAACTAATACGTCTTACAAAAATGACATTAAGTGAAACATCAGCAGCAGTAAAAACTCCCACAGATGTTACAGAAGGATTCACGATTAACGCTGGAGTACGGCAAGGGGACTCACTTTGGGCTACTCTCTTTAACATTACCTTAGAAAGCATAATCAGAGAAGCAGGATACACGGGGACATTAATAACTAAAGAGGTGCAATTGATCGCTTATGCAGACGATGTTGTGATTGTAGCAAGAACTTTAACAGGCCTAGTAGAGAAGTTCAAGAAGATAGAGAAAGCAGCTGAAAAGTGTGGATTAACAATAAATGAAAAGAAAAGTAAGTATATGAGACTTCAAAGGGATAGCCACTGTCTACGCGATCTGAAAATAGATAGATACACATTTGAGGAAGTAGCGTCTTTCAGTGCAATTAAACAATAAAAATAATAGAGGAGAAGACATAAAGGAAAGAATATTACTAGGAAATAGAGCATTTTACAGTAACAGGAAGATAATGAAGAATAAGAAAATCAGTAAAACAGTAAAAATTAGAGTGTACAAAGCAATTATAAGACCAGTAGTAACATACGCGGCAGAAATCCTATGTCCCACACAAAGAGAGGCGAAACAACTGCGAGTGTTTGAAAGAAAGATCATGCGAAGAATACTTGGACCCAAGAAAATCGATGAGGAAGAATACAGACTGAGAATGAATCACGAACTTATGAAGGAAATGAATGGAGAAGACATTGTGAAGTTTATAAAAGCACAACGCATCAGATGGCTGGGGCATCTTACGAGGAGTGATGTGAATAGAGTAGTAAGGGTTATAGCAGAATGGAAGCCTAGTGAAGGCAGGTTAAGAGGGCGACCACGAATAAGATGGTGGAGTGAAGTGCTTCAAGATTTAAGTGAGATGGGAGTCAAACAGTGGAGAACGAAAGTTGGAAGCAGAACAGTGTGGAGAGAAATAGTGGAAAAAACAAAATCACACATTAAGTTATAGTGGAAGCAGTAAAATAGTGTCAAAGAGGAATAATCCACCCCATTAAAGGGATTCCTAAAGCTTCAGAAAATGAAGCGGCGAAATTCCATCAGGAATAATTAGCCAATATTATTATTATTATTATCCTTGACACAAACGACATTAATACCAAATGCAGTGAGTCCAATTATAACTATTTCTATTAATTGCCTCCAACAATAAATACCAATGAAACCAAAATGGATCATTCAGCCCCTAATAAGCGCAAAGCAGAAAGTCTATTTTCACCAATTAATGAAGTTCAAAAGCGGTACGCATGATGGCATTCGTGACAGGAATATCTGTGCGCATCTCATACTAACGCGCGAAACTTTAAATGCGGCATGCGCCGCGGGCTACAGCTAATTATTTATAAAGGGAACCAGGTACTTCTACTTAAAACGTCTAAAACAAAATAAACAAGTGTAGAAATGAAGAAATTATAAACTTCCATGTTTAAATTCAGCTTTCTGGAATTTTTAAAACAATAACATTTAAGTTTTAAGTTTGTAAAACGACTGTTTAATAACATGTTTTTATTAGTTTACGTCGTCAGTAGCAACGTGTTTTAAACTTTTTAACCACGCAAAATTACGACCGTTTGCTAGTAATCCTAATTTACATTTCAATATTTTTTTTATATTTACCATCTAGATTCTATAATAGATAAAATATTGTACGATACACATGCGCAGCTCGCTCACTCGCGTTTTAACTCTGCCCCACTCGTAACTAAAGACTAGCTTTACGCACTTGTATCGTAAATTACTATTATTTCATTCTTAATTACAACTGAATTTATTTAGATTGGGGCACGCTTTGACAATGCACTACCTCTCCGGAGCAATATTTGGAGCTGGTTGGGTGGTCGGGTCCTTGGAGCTGCTAGGCAGCCCTGGCGGGTTAGCACGGGCCATGGGCAGTGGCCTGCGAGACTTCGTTAGCCTGCCCTACCAAGGCTTCATTCAAGGACCCTGGGCGTTCTTGAGGGGCGTCACCCATGGCTCGGCATCCCTCATGAAGCACATTACCGCTGGTACTTTGCAGTCCGTCACCAAGCTGGCTTCCAGCGTGGCAAGAAACCTAGATAGACTGACTCTTGACGAGGAACACCTGAGAAGAACTGAGGAACAGCGAAGGCAGCGGCCGCAGGGATTGGCACAGGGATTCTTGCAGGGTTTGACAGGCTTGGGCATAAGCTTGCTTGGAGCAGTGGGGGGCATTGCCCACCATCCCATTCAGTCTGTAATGATGGATGGAGCTTCCCCGAGGGGCCTGGCTGCAGGCGTCGGCTTAGGGCTGGTAGGCGTCATCACAAAACCCCTAAGCGGAGCTGCCGATTTGGTTGCACTCACTGGGCAAGGTAAGTTTTTATTAAAAATAGTACGGGAGCTCATCTCTGATCGCATGATGGTTTCTAGGGTTGCTGCAAGGTGCAGGCTGGAATCCATTACCAGAACCACGCACAGTGCCCTCGTTACACCACGTGTTTTCAAATCCAAATTCAACACTGAAATATAACTGGAAGTTCATGCAATCTGTCACTCAGAGCAACTTGCTTTTTATTACTGATGCCACGTGGATAACTAGCGACGGAGAATATGAAGGTGTTGCATTGGTTTTGACAACGGAGGCTTTAATAATTATCAATACGGACGAGGATGTTTCACTGCGTATTATTAGTATATCAGAGCTGAGCGGCATTGACAACAATACCGACCCAACTCTTCTCAGCCTGAAGTTGAACCCAGCTGTTACCCTGCGGAAGAATCAGGACGAATGCATTGTTGAAATGGATCCTGCATGCAGAGCCAGGGTTGCAGATTATGTGCGCAGTACAGTAGGATTGCTGCGGTTCCCAGACGACATGAGCCCAGAACCATCGGAAATGAGCGTTTCACCCTGTCCAACACCCACATCCACCATTGGGCCTGTTCTGGAGCAAATGATTTTAAGTTTTTATGTCAACCCACAGAGTAGAAACTATTTTCTTACTGTGTTAGCATTAGCAAAACAACAACATCAGAATTACAACTTTCCTGTTCTTTAATAATTGATGTTAAGTAGTTTTTTATTAAAATGTTTATTTATATTGGATACAGTATTATATGTTTACAGCAAAAAAGTATTTGTATTATAGTGAAACTATTGTTTTTATTGTGTTTATGAACACACTGAAAGAATTACTGTAAATATAAGTTGTTTTGTTTTTCTCTGCTTTTTTTTCGTCAGTAATGTGGCTCTATTGTATTAAAAAAAGCTGTTACCCTAAATCAGGGCTGTCCAACATGTGGCACGTGGGCCGCATGCGGCCCGCCAGGATATTTTTGCGGTCCGCGGATCGAATTCCCCTTGAGTCCACCAATCCTGATCCTGTCCTCTCCTTTTCTACCTGGGCCCTCCGGTCTGACACGCTGAACTATCTAACGGAGTAGGCCTCCAACCTTTACCAGACCAGGCTTGGAGGGATATGACGTGTTGTACTGTCAGCCCGAGAAGTTAAAATTTTCCGCAAGAGCTAGATCGCTAGAGTTCGATTTTACCTTGATTGTTAAATTTTCTTGGAAAATCGAATCCCTGAGGCTTTAACCCTGTCTTAATACGCTGTACTGTCTTGCAGGGCTAACTGCTTAACAGCCATTTCCGACCGCCTAATTTTTAAACGCAAATCCAGGCGCCCTGAGAGGTGAAATACTTCTCATAACCTCATTTTACTAATATTTAAACCTGTAACCTGTAGCAATCGCAGCCTCTACCCCGCTTGTGAGCGGCTAGAGTCCTGTAGCCGCCCTTTATAAACTCAGCTGCAGGGCCCTTCCTTGGTCATTAAAAGGCGAATTTCTGGAATTCCACGTTCGTTTCCGCAGCCCGCAATTTCCCTACCGGGGGAATGTCAACATCGTTTTTCCGGCTCAAGGCGAAAAAATTCCATCTGCAGGATTTGACTCCGCGTTCGCTCCAAGAACGACGCCTAACCGTCGTAAGGTACCAACAACCACCAGGATTTAGGCACTAACGCCCGCCCCAGTTAACCATTAAAATCGCTAAATTCACCGGAAAATTACAGCTTAAAATCACTGCTGAGTGGAAGGTCAAGTTTGCAGAAACAATTTCCCGAAGAGTCGGCGTGCGTACCGGCGGACTACCAATAGGGACCCGCAACACTCGCCGGTGCATTGGGTTGCAGCTCGACCCACAAAACCAGATACCGTTCCAGAAGCACATGTTAATTTTAAATAATGTGCAACTCAGAGTTATTTTTAATTAATCATTGTAACTAGCTAAAAACTTTATATTTGTTTTGGTAATTATCTGGTGTTTTACCTAATCGAATATATATTTGAGTGAACGTATTTCTGCGATTTGAGCTTTGTCGGTATCTTAAGAACGGAAAGGAATTAACCTAAAGTGAAAATGGGTTTTTTTGTTTAGAATCACTTCTAGAACATACGGTGTAAGTTTGTCGGTTACCTCAGGGAACACCCTGTATATCTCTTTTATGTTTCAATGCTTTTTGTAATGTAACCTAAGCTTCTTGAATAAATTAAAATTAGTATTGAAATATACACGTTTTATATTTATTACAAATCACTCACAAAGTCGCATACGACACATTTTATGATGCGGCCCTCACAACCTTCAAATTTTTTACAGTGGCCCTTGGGCCCCTTGAAGTTGGACAGCCCTGCTCTAGGTGTTACAGGCTCCCCCGAGGTATCTTCCTACCGCCCGATGAGTCTGCCACTCATTTTATCAAAATTATTCGAAAAACTATTATTAAAAAAACTGACCTGCTGGATCGTATTCCAAATCATCAATTTGGTTTCCGGCACTATACAACTATACAACAGACCTACAGAATTGTCAACCAAATAGCAACAAGTCTGGAGGAAAAGAAATTGTTTTTATTGTATTAATGCTTACCCCATAGTAATACTAACATTATAACGGAAATAAGCGTTCGATATTAAGCACTCAAACCACAAATTCGATATTAAGCAATCAAACCACAAATTAATTTCAGGAAGCAAAGATGATTGCAGTACGATAGTAATATTAATAATAAACACTACGAATTTTAAGTTAGTTAAAAGTGGCTTTCTTTCTGCCCAGCCATGTCTACATATTTTAGAGGTGCCCTGCATAACAATATTTTCACGATTAAATGAACATCTAAGTGAATCTTTAGAACAACATAACGTTCTCATTAGTCCATAAAGTTACTCACTCGAACTGTTTTGATGTTTACTTTGGAAACAGTTTCAGTTTCTAAGCGGCCCGAAGAAGTGAGTGCAGCCTGCAGCAAACTGCATGCAAAATGCATTCTCCAATAAACATTCCGGCGTTGCAGAATGCAAGCGCAGACACAACACAGACTGCATAATGAACAGCGCAATAAATTGGGTAAAACATCGGACGCCAAATATGCATGGGATTGAAAGTGCTATAACTAGACAAAACATGTCTGCGACATCGACGTGCTGTCGACAGGAACATCCATTTTCCAGCAGACCTGCTGTCACCGTGCAAATATAGCAGCCACTACGTGTTTCATTATGAGTGTTTCGCCAAATTTTATTTCCTGATGGCAGACTAACTCCGCAACGGTAAACAGGTGTTCGTGTTCGATTTCATTCAAATTTATTTGAAAACAATGCAATTAGATCATTAAATCGGTACAGGCTGCATTTTTTGTTGTTGCATTAGTAAGTAGTTAGTACATCCAAAATCGAATCAAGGAGTCTTATTAGTAATAAAACTTTTGTTCTTAGTTTCTTTTTTCTGGCGGATATTGAAAAAACATAAAATACGTTGAAGAATATACCGGGTGATTACTATTAGCGTTTGCCTTAGTTGGAAATACCGTCTAATACAGCGGTGGCGAACCAATGGCACGCGTGCCATCGATGGCACGCGACAAAATATTTTGGGCACGGCGTTAATTAAGGAATTTAGGTACCTAATCAAAACAAGTTATATTTAACAATCAATTGAACATGAAGCTTCAAAGCGCAAATAAAACAATTATTGTTATGATAGATCTCATTCGTGCTTTCGAGGCTAAACTGCTAGTTTTAAGTAACGATATTGTTACCAAAAACTACAAGTATTTCCCAAACTTGAAAAAATCACCAGAAATTTGGATTTCCACGAAAAACCATATCAAGCAAAATTCATTGAAGAGTTTAATTCGCTAATTAATTCTTCAATCAAAGAATTTTCATCGAGATTTTCTCAGTTCAAAGAATTATCGAAAACACTGAAGTTTATTAAGTATCCTGATGTGACTTCATTTGATAAGCTGAACTTGGCCAAATTTGATTGGTTGGAAATTGAAGAAATTGAAATGCAGCTGATTGATTTCCAGTCTAGTTCAATATAGATTCAAAAATGTATCAAAACAAGGAAAGAGTTGGAATTAAATGAAATAGTAAGACTACTTGTATGAGGTAATAAGAGTAAAACTACCTATGCCAGCGAGTAATTATTTTCAGTAATGAATAACATTAGACTCGCTTAGAAGCCGTTTGTCAGATGACTACAGTTCAGCTTGCATTTTGCTAAAAGTAACAAAGTATGAAGCTAGTATAAGTTATTTAGCATCTAATTTGCAACAGCAGAAGCATCACTAATTTGTTTCTTTAAATAAACATAACGTTACTATTGCTGTACAAAATGTATAATTTTGGTTGCAAAATAAACAGTTTTAAGTTGATAGTATAGAGTGTTATTTTTTCCCCATTAATTACTAAGTCAAAATTGTTGATGGCACGTCATGAAATCATTAAACATTTCTTTAAAAAAATGGCACGTAGATGAATAAAGGTTCGCCACCCCTGGTCTAATACATTCAATTTTGTTTGCTGATGCTCATTTCCTCTGTTTTTATTGTGAATATCTGGTGCAGCTACTCATAATGTGTTATTGCTATCATTAAGTGCTTCATATAATTCAGTCTCTATCTTGCATAAAATCTATCGCATTAATCTCGCCATAAAACAAAGCGGCTATAATCTTTAGTGCCTTCGAATTTTTCGTCAGAATTTACATCGGCTATAAACAACTTCGTTGTCAAAAGGTCGCCTACTTTTTAGAGAATCGTAAAGCGCCGCGGGTCGTTAATATCTTTGAATTCATGCCATATAAGACTGAGGGAGCAGCAACTTGTCTTGGCTTACGGTGATTGTATCTTATCGTGGCGCTCTCTCCGGTTCCAAGCTCCACGTCCATTGATTTAATTGTTTTGGTTTTAGAAAGGTTCTTTAGTTCACATTCTATTGGTTAATGGAATTTCAGCTGTTTCTCTACAGCAGACGCAACTAGCCCTGATTATCTACAGTCTAAGTGATGTCAATCAACATTCAATACTTGAATATCATCAAAACCCTTATGAAAAATAATAAAGTCAATAAAACAATTTCTTTTTACTTGTTCCTTTAATCGGAACATCCGTGAACATCCGAAAATTTCAACAAATTTAGGCAGAAAGAGCCAGCATAGTCGAGTGGTTAGACAATGCGGCTGCGGTGCTGAAGGTAAAAGGATCAACCCTCACACCTGACAACCGGCGCTGCAAAAATTGGGCACCGAAACCACGTTTGTGGTAGTAGCAACGATGCTTGCTTACAGCCTCGCGCCGGCAGAACGGTCAACAAGCTTTTGGTGAAAGCATCCTCACTGCTAAGGCTCAAATATGTGTTTGTTGTGTATTTTGACTTTTAGGTGAAAGGAAGCCTGGACACTTTCCCCTCCCGACAAACTCTTTTCTTGTGGCCATACTGATTACCACTTGCAAGTGTAAGTGGCGGTGTTAAATGTTAAGAAAAGGAAAAGAAACTGGAAAAGAAGACGATGGTAAAAAATCGTCGAGATCAAACTATTTGGGGAAGGAACCAAATGCTACCAAATTATAAAGAAGCATAAAGCAAAACTTTCAAGAGTTTAGCAAGAAAATTTTCCACTCCCAAGTCCTGTAGGGCTTCAACTTATCTCCAGATAGGTTTTAATATTGCTCTGTAGAGGTGGAGTTTATTGTCTATTAACAGGTGGTAGTTACAGCCCATAAGTCAGTCGTTTATACTATATAATGTTGGCCCCAATTTGGCCTTCTGTTCAGGCGATGCCTAAGTATTTGAGCAGGCTGATGCAGCTCCTGAAGAGTTTCTTCCGGATTTTTGAGTGAGTATTATCTGGGCTACTATCCACGGTGATGGGAAGTAACATTTTATGTCCTTTTGTAACCGGTAATTAAGTCGAAACCGGAACTTTATTGACTCTTAATCGGGAGGTCCTTGTGGTGTGAGGAATCAAGAGTATATTGAATATATTCCTCAAAGGCTCTCGCAATTACACTCGAGAAAAGTGCCGACTTTGTCTCTATGATTCCGTGTCCATTTGTTATGTTATTTTCCCTTCGTGAAGCCACCTGCCGAAACCCATTTCATTTGCGATAGTTTGGGCTAGTCCCCCGTCCCTTTTTATGCTTTTGAAACAATTGTGAGTGTGATTTAGCTTGCAGCTGGACGGCTCCCGCCAGACCGCTGATGGTGCATCGGGGATTTTATTCGTGTCTTACACACCGCGCGCAAGCGCTGAGAAAGTATATGCACTTTTGGACTATTCCGATCCTCTGCTCCGGACAGTTAAGCTTTGGTCGCGTAGCAGCGGCCGTTTTACAAGCTACGCGTGGCTTCCGGCTCGAGATAAGGCAAAGGCGCCCCTTGGTATCGAGATTCTGCTCAAGGTGTTTCGCCGTGTCGATTGCAGTGCGCGGTGCGGGAAATTAGTTCGCTGTATAATATCGGAACCTTAATATCGTCAAAGTAGGTTTTGAATTACGGCCAAACGCCGGATTTACATAAAAGGGTTCCCTAGTAAAAAATACCAATCTATGAAGGCATTGTCGGGCCAATAAAAGGCGTTTCGTAAACTACCCACCTGTTTCAAGTATCGTGACACTTTTAAATCAAGTGTCTTCATTTTTCAGCTGTTGCATCACCACAGCTTTCGAGTAGGATCCCGCATCCGCGAGGGCGAACGCTTCCAGCAGCAACCACCTTAGTCTACCTGTCCTTCTCCCTTGTGCATGTGACGTCTCTATTTTTTGTATCCTTCAAGCATCTCTTTTAGTAGTAACTCGGCGAAGCTAAGTTTTGTCGCTAGATGCGCACGTGATTTGCCACCTCTTTCCTTTTTTTTACAATTACAAAAAAGAGCCTAAATAAGCAGGTTAAATTAAAAAGTACCCTTGGAAAAAATATCTGTCATCTGAAGTGAGAAAACGGCATGATCAAACGTATGATGCAAACAAGCATCCGCAACAGTTCCGAGGTTTTATCTTAAAGCTGATTTAAAATTCGAAGATTCACTTTCGGTTTTAAAATTTCCGACAGGCTCCTATCACCAATGCGATAACGCCAAGATAACGTATTTGTTTATCATTCAGCTCAAACTGTTTTATAATAACGTATTCAGTCCTAAAAGCACACGTAGTAAGTCGGAAAGTTCTTAGAGTTTCAGTTTTAAACTAAAACTCCAACGGAATACAGAATGCGCGTTTGTCTATTAATAGATGGAACAAGAACTGGCAAAGCTAGAAAATTTCCACTACCAAGTAACTCTTACAATTTATTACTGATATGTAATATTCCAATTCGAGCACTATTAAAAACAGAATTTTAAACCCTAATAAGCAGCCAGCATTCCTTATCAGAAACTTCATTTTGAATATGGCAGACTTCAGAGTGGAACTTTAATGGCCAATAAAACAATAAATGATACAAAAAACTCTAAAACAAAGCACCTAAACGCAAGATTTATCTGCAACATAAAACTAGTGTGGCCATGAAATGCTCTAATCAGACTTGGACTGCTCGGCTTGGAAACAGAGATCATCGCTGGTTTAATGAAGATTCGCAAAACCAGTTCTGGACGGGATTCTCGCCCGCAATTAAAATAATTCCGGAGTGAGTTTGCCAGACATCTAAACAACAGCTTGTCATAAAGCGATATTGGATATTTTATAAAAAAACTTGACAGCTTAATTAACTAGCTTTGTGTTAGCATTCATAAGGTTTGACCACTGCCTGTAGCCTACAAACCATGTTATAGTTATTTTCAAAATTGTCTCTTTATCTGGATGACCCATTTTTGAAAAACTAATTTCAAGCCCATTCACCAAGTGAAATAACGACGTGCAATTAATTGTAGCAACACTAACCGATTTTATTTAGATACAAGTGTGTCCAATAATTAGATGTATATAAATGGTGATCTAACACGTTACACCTGTGAAAACTGGCGAAGCTATGCAAATAAGCAGTGATAAAACGCTGAGAAAACATTGTGTATGTGCACTAGGCAAAAATTGTTGCTGACCCTCGTTTATAGTCTCCGACGTAGCTATTTAGCAACAAATATTGAGCAACAGCTGCTAGATCAATGCTCGTTCGCAGAAATAGGAAGATTCGAGTTTTAGGTGCACTTCTTTGAATAATGCCGTATGCCGTTTTCGAAAACTAATAATAATTTAGTTCTGAAACTCCAAACACATCTTATTCTCTATGTAGTCTTTTGTCAAAACGAAGCACTTATGGGAATGAGGACACTCTAACCATGCAGTCGGCTCAGTTTCTAAGTTACAATCGCTCAAAGAAGACGAGGTTTCAATTTCCGGAACATAAAGAAATCTGAGACTGCGATGTCTAACGAATAGGCTGGGTGTGGAAGGATATCGAAGCCCAGTTCAGCTGCTTTTAATGCAGCTGCAACGCACTTGTGCAACAACGCATTGTCGTGCCGTAGGAGCACTCCCGTCGCAGTAGTTCACGGCATTTGATCCTGATCTGATCCCAAAATTTGGTCACAAGGTCGCGCCGTTGATGGTACGACGACCGTCAAAAAATCCAATAAGCAACACGCTAGGACAGTACCAGAAAACCGAGAGCATTACTTTACCTGCTGATGATTTCGTTTTTGGAAGCGGAGACTTGGAATGCCGCCACTCCATGCTGGCATGTTTGGTGACATGATCATAGTGATGAACCCAATTCTTATAAAAAGTTGTCATAATCTGTATTAGCACAGGCAGAAAGCTCACGACAAATGTTCACTCGATCCTGCTTGTGTATATTCGAGCTACCCACCGGCACCGGGCTGCCATGCATCGACCAATTCTACCAATTTCTCATCAGAATTTACAAACTTGGCTACCATTTTAGCCTAACTTCTTCAATTCGGCCACAATTTGAGAGTACTGTACCATTGCAAGTCTTCCTTGAGTCGCCTTCGTGGCTCTCTCTGCTACGCTTAAACGCATTTCCCAATTGACGGACGGTCGATTCTGTTGGGGAAGCATCCTGGTAAGCGGTTTTCCATCTTGCAGCTTTTTCAGTATGAATTTAATTACTGTCTGGAGTTCAATTTTCTTCATTTCAAAATCGATTTTAGAACTGTTCAAACTGATTTACAAGATACGAAATGGCAGGTCACAATATATTGTTTTTCAAGGCACACAAGATAGAGAACGGCAATATTTCCCCTTCCCTCATACAGTAATAAGCCTCTGTGTTACGTAGCGTTCCTGGCCGAGTGGTTAAGGAGTTCCACTGGAAATCACATTTCCTCTTCTCTTCGTCTCCATTGCTTTCATAGCGTCATCCACATCGTTCCTCCAGCTTCTTCTAGGATGTTTTTGTGGATATCCATTCCAAACTGCTTATTGGCCATCTTGTGCCATTCTTCCTTTTTCTTTGCCTAAATCATGTTAGTAATTTTTCTCGACATCCTCTATTATGTTGGTAGTGTCATCACCTTGTGCACTTTTTAAGGATTGTGTCTAAATGTATCTTAAAGAGCGTAGGGCTAGGCCTGTATCAGTCCCTTTGTTGTATTAAGCGATTGTGTGTATACTTTTCCATTTTTTCTTCTTGTCATATTCATCGCTATATGTACTTCCCTAGTGCTCTGTACTTTTTTCCGCTATTTTTATAATACATAAAACTATTATCGTGCTGTTATAAATCCCATCGCGCATGTTTTTGACCTCTTTTTCCATCAAATTCTTTATATTTCAGTACATTCTTCTAAATGTACATATTACCGCTACGCTTTTATATTTTTTGGGGCCGTTCTTAGCTCACTCTTTGCAAATTGAGGTAATATATGTTGTTTTTCATTATTCGGGTAATTTTTCACCATTCACACATCGTTGGAACAGCTTTGCCATATACCTATAGCTCAGCAGTTCTGTATTTCACTAATTCAAGGTATAAACCCCCTATTCCAGGAGATTTATTAAGTGTCATTCTTCTTTTGCCTCTGATCTATAGTAATGTTGTCTTCTTCTATTTCCTCACCTTCTGAGAACTTTCTTCCGCTTTCCGTAATTAATTTTTGAAAATGTTCTTCCATTGGTTGTCTGACATTCTACTGAGGTAATGTTTATTCGTCGATTTTCTTGATCGTACTCCATGCGTCTGAGCTGAACTCGTTTTGTCTCCCATAAAAGGTTCAACGCTTCGTTTTTCTTATTTATTACTTGTCTCTTGACGTCTCTGTAAGTACTCGATTGTAATCTTCTTGTATTTCTCTGCTATTCTTCTCGTGTAGTCGTCTTAAATATGCTTCTTGGATGGTTATTCAATGTTTTTATCCCAAAACCAGTGATTTCTGGTCTTTTCTTCTATTCCGAAACTATATTCAGCTGTTATTCACATCCACTGCCTTTCTTTTTCGTTTCAGGAAGGACAATAATATAAATATATTTTCTGAAAAGTTCCATGAGTAGAAGACGGAAGTACCTTTTGCGCAGTGTTCCGTTTGTCTATGATGGGTGGTGCACAAAGAAGACTGAAAAGGAACCAGAAAAGTAGGTGCTCCACCCCGCCTTGAAGAAAGGCTAAAGATCTAGCTACACACAAAATTATATCGCTTAAAACTTCTTGTCCAAGTGCAGCTTGAACAAAGTGACTTCTTATTTACCAGTTCCAGGAAAATCGATAAGCTCGCCGCAAAATACAAATAGAATAAGTAAATAATGCTATAATGACCGATTTCGGTAGTCAATCTCATTCAATTCGTGCATATAGTATTAGACTTGGTGGAACAATCGATCCCCAAATTCTTTAAATAAATAATCATCTGCGGGCAACTCTATTACCATAGGTTGATGTAGTCGGCGCAGGAGGCTTAATGAAGGTTCAAAAAATAAAAATAACACAAATACATTATGTAATACTACCGGCAAAGCATTTAAACCGACGTTAAATGTCTGGTCTAAATTTTACAGAGGATATCTGTTGGATACCCCGATTCTGATACTTGGCCTACTTGTTTCCGGATGCCGTTGAGAGACTGTAAATTAAATATGAGCACTAGAAATGGGCAACGTTTAGTAAGCAAAACAGTTGAGTGGTTCTAGAAATTAAAAAAAAAACGTTGTTCTCTATAAGGAATGCGCATGGCAAGACTCTTCCACAACGTTTCGGTTGAATTGTGGTGTACCTCATCTCTCGACGAAACTTTGACACAATGCCAGAAAGTTCTGTAATATGGAATTGGAATTTTGCGCAAAAACTTTGTAGTTCTATTAAATCAAGCAAAAAACTCCAAAGACAAAGAATTGATTTTCCAAAGCTCTTACGTCAGTGTTCAAAAACCCCATTTCCGAGCAGATGCGTTATCAGTCGCCTAATCTCATATGTAGGTACGAATAGGGGCTATATGTAATGGAGCCAGTCGTATGGTAATGTAATCGACATAAGAGTTACATAATGAGGAAATGATCGATAGGGCGTCAACGTCCCCATTACATAGATACGAAGCGTGAGTTGACATAATTTTGCTATGGCGTGGGCTACTGTTTCCGGTCACTTCGAGGTCGTAGTGGGTCATGACCAGCACACGGAAACTTCCAGCTAAGTTATTGACCGTACCAAGGAGAATATTTACGTCGTCCATCACCCTCTTGACCGTTATTAACTTCCCTTATTTGGGTACTACACGCAGAGTCCTCACGCAAATCGCGCGTATTTCTTTCGCTTCCCGTGGCCTTTTTACACTCCGCGGCTCCGCATAAATTCGCCGGAAAGGCACTAACACTAAATTTTAGGTAGAACGAGCCCTATTAAGCAGTCTTCCACAACACCAGCCCTCGTCGAGCGCGTCGTATATCAGTCCGAGCTGCGTGTATTGCAAAAAGCTTG